>PVJO010008569.1:0-74524 GCA_004026905.1 Hystrix cristata | reverse complement strand
TTATCTAGGATTAAAATAGTTACCCAAAATAGGTAAATAAAATATTTTTGTATTTCATCTAATTTTTATCATCTTGATTTAACTTGCTGTCATAAAACACCCTGACAATTTTAAGCATCTCCCACCCATGTTGTATACATTTTGCATTGTTTGAAAAAATACCTATTGATTTTGGTTAGTTAAAATTTGGCAGAAGATTAAGTATCCATCATCGTGCTGACAAAATACAAGGAATGGTGAATAATATATTTTTTAATTAATCAGAAGTACTTGGAAGATATTCCAAAGCTAAATTAAAAGGGGAAATATGTAAAAGGAGATCCTAGAAGAAACTACTCCTTCCTTGAAGATAATGGATAAGCTTTACTTTTAGGTCAATTTAGGAAAGTTGCTCAACCCACTCCAGCCAGGAAGTAAAGAGCAAGGAAGCGCCAAGCTAGATATACATCATGCCTCCAGTAAGGCCCCTCCTGTGATGGGGCTCCGCTCCCACCAGCACATTTAATTATGTACCCATCAGTGGCTTCATCTGACAATGAAAATAGTACCCTCATAATCCTGTGTTCTTAAAGCCCCACCTCTGAACATTTGAGACTTTTGGGGAATATTTTAGATCTAAGCCTTAATGCACATGAAATTCACACTATTTAGACAACTGGCAAATTCGGATGTAAACTTTATTAAAAGTGATATTATTTGTGTTTAACTATTATTTCAGAAACAGGAACAATTTCTCTATGGGGTAACATACCTTCAAATCGGGTGTCCATGTTTCTGCTTTAAAGTCTCAAAAATGAGCTCATGATATAATCAAATCATAAAATACTATAGAGAATAATATGTTCCCTGCAAGCCTCACATGGCAGTAGAAGAGTTTATATTATTCTCTATGATTTTTTTCAGTCCTTTATTGTCTCTGTGTTCTAAAATATTTTGGTAACAGTTCCCATTCAATCCCATAAATAGGAAATATCCACGTGAAATCTGAATAACAGCGGAGGGCAAGAGGCAGATCTCACACTGGATAGCAGAGTTCAGGAAGCAAATCTAGCGGATGTTACTGCTTCGATGACAAGGTACTTCCTTTGGACTATGTGGCCCCTGAAGTTTGGTCATTAGAGCGACAATATCGCGCTTCTTCCCAAAGCTTTTAAATGACATCATAAGACAACCTTGTTAACCATTCAAGTGAGATCACTGGCTGGAGGGCCTAGTGATCTGCTACATTTCTGGATTTCCTCTGAAATCCATCGGGGGCATGCCAGCCTTGCCATGATAACATTAGCCTTTAGTGGGCTACTGAAGTTAGCTAGAGTGATGTTTATTTTTCAGATAGGATTTTAAAAAATAAATAAATGGAATGGAAAACACACACACACACACACACAAAAACCAAGAGAAAGCAGACAATGGAAAAATTAAGAAGAAGGAATTACAGAGGCTGAATATAAGCTAAGTATGTTAAACAAAGTTTAAAATAGAAAGATTGAGGTAACAATATAATAAAAAGGCTAGAGAATATAACAATGACAAAACTTCAGTGACCTGAAAAATAAGTGAATCTAAACACTAGAAATTTTTTAAAAAATCAAAATATTGTCTTCAAAAATAAGAACATGAAAAACAGTGTAAAAATTGTACTAAAGAGAAGAGAAATCATAAATTGGAGACGTGTCTGGAGATTAACCAGAAGTCACCACGGAGAGAAAAAAGATGTAAAATATGAAAGAGATTAAGTAATGTGGAGAACAGAGTAATAAAAGCCAATACATATTTAAGAGAGTTTCAGAATGTACAAGAACAAGAATGAATATTTGAACAGATTAATGGAGAGCGATATTTCAGAAATAATGAAGTCTAACAGTTCAGGAAGTTCTGTAAGACAGGCTATATATTCCTTTCTTGAGAACCGTAAAACCCCCCACAACACATACAGAGACACAGAAACACGTAGGATATCAAAAGTAAACGTGGAGGAATTCAAACACGCAACAGTTAAGATACAGAAAACATTTGCAGAACACCAAAACAATATATGACGGTGCACCCCAGTGCAAAGTTAGACCTCTAGAAACTTGTCAGAGTTGGTGGAATTATATTTACTGAGGTGAAAATATAAGTTGGCAACTTATCCATCACTTATGGTGGTTAAGTGTGTGTGTGTGCGCACATGTGGAGTGTACATAAAAGAGTAATTAAAGATAAATGCACTCTGCTTATAAATTTGTCAAATTGACTGTCGATAATTAATAGATGAAGCAGACAAAAATTAAAAATTATATAAAGACATAAATAAGATAATAAAATTAACTTGATATATGAAAATGGTGCAGCACAATGCTGACTATGCTTTCCTTCCGAGTACAGTCGGATGAGTTAAGAAAATTGACTTTGTAGCAGTCTGGTGAATAAAGGCTAAAACTTAAAATACTAAAACATGTCATTATGTAACATACATGTTATAAATCAATAAAAGAGAGATCCTGAAAGAAATCTGACCATTTGGGCATGAAGAAATCTACAACTAAGGTATCAAAAAGGGAAGATACAATGAACAGTTTTTAAAACTTAGAAGTGAAGATAAGGAATATACGAATATTAAATCTTGTATTCAGCAAAAATGGTACTTACAATGTGCCCCTTATATTTTGTAATAAGAGTTATGAAGGTTAGGATATTATAAAACAAACACAAATTATTGAAATAGAAAAGAAACATGGACTAAAGAATATTAAATTTGACAAAAAAATCTTTACTGAAGATTAACAAAGTCAACTAAAATCTGGTAACAGGTCTACAAATAAGGAATCTCAAATAAATAATATACAAGTGATTTGTATATTTTTAAAAACTGTCATCAATTGAAAAACAAATTTGTTCTCAATAAATTACTAAACATAACCAAGATGAGAAAACCAACTGTTTATAAAGTATTTAATTGAATCAAATCTATTAAAAATCTCACAACAAATAATAGGCCCAGATTTTGTTTTCAGTGAATTCAAACTTTCTAAAGAAAAATTTTAATCTTACTCAAATCATTCCACAGTATTCATTTGCTTCAGAAAACAAGCATCTTCTTGACAGAACTCCTCATAAAGATCATAAAGATGTTGCCAAAGAGAAAATTACATGCTAATCTCACTCATGGTTACGAATATAAAAATTTTAAATAAAACTCTTGCAGTATGAATCACGAACTTGGAAATACAGTTGGATTTATTACAGGAATACAAGATTGATTTAACATCAGAAAATTAAATAATATCATTCAGTAACATTTTAAAAGAAAAACAACTCATGCATTCAGGTAATAGGCTCAGAAAAATACAATATTTTCTGAAAATTTCAATTCTTTTATGATAAAAATTAAAATTCATTTATCAAAACATATTTTCATAGCCCAACAATGTGAGTGGGAAAATTAAGTTTTATAATAAATTCATACATAATTTAGGAATGTAAATTCATTTTCCACTCAGTTAACAGGTCTGCATGGATTCACATTGGCTTCCTTCTCATCACATGGCTTTCCAAAAGGATGTGCCTGTAATCACTATTCAAAATGGCACTTATTTACACGTGATAAGGGGAACACTGATAATTTCTCTAGGTGTGAGACACAAAACAATTAACTAGTTCAGACAAACTGAAACGTATAATTGTTTTTGAGAAATTTTTATTTTTGGATCAGTAAAATGGTGTGGAAAAGTATGTTTTCCATGAAAAATTTTATTGTGTAATCTTGAAATTATATGTCTCATTTTTAATCACCTATTTTCACTGGCATTTGTCACATCAGTAACTAAACTGTATGGCTGGATAGAATATTGTGTCAATTTTTTTTTCCCGTAAAGTAGAAAAGGATAGATTTTTCAAAACTGCTTGTATTTTTATATACAACACAAAGTATCCACAAAAATCTGGGGAAAATATGCTCAATCATAAAATATTAAAAGAATAATAACTCAAGGTCAGGAGCAAAGCAAAGGTACCCAATCATATCTAATAGCATTTTGGAAATGCTATCCAGAGGTGAAAGTGAAAAGAGATACGAGGATTGGAAAGATAATCAAAATGTTGTTACTTATAGATAATGATTGTTTCCAAAGAAACTCAGAAAACTCTATTCATAAATTATTAGAATTGGAGAGTTAAACATGGATTCTTGATATCAAATTAACATAAAATAATTGCATTTATATACACTAATTATCATTAAGAAACCACATAGATTATTTTGTATAACAGTCATAACATGAACAAATCTAACAAAAGCTACATGAGATCAATAAGGAAAATATTTTAAAACTTTATTAGAATATAATAAATAAGATCTAAATAGACAGAGGTATATAACATATTATGAATTTAAAAATGCTTTAGAGATATCAATATACTAGAAATTGTCCAATTAAGTATTCTGTGCAGTACATACTAAATACAATCAAACAAAAATCTGCAGAATATTTCTTTAGAATCTGAATCATACACATGTGCTTATGTGTGGATTCACTTGTGTACACAAACACGAAATTGCTACATCAAAAGTAAACAAGTACTGTTTATTTGAATAAAGTATTTCAAGGGTAGTTGTTCTTAATTTTTATGGCTATTTAATATCTAATTTTATGAGTCAAGAAGAAATGTGACAATAACTGTTTACAAAGTATCTCTCCCAGTGCTTCTGAGGTGTTTCTGGAGGAGATTAGTAATTGAATTAGTGCGTGAGCAAATAGATGACCCTCACCCGTGTAGACAAGAAGCATCCAATACACTGAGTACCCAAATACATCAAAAACTTGGATGACATGTCAGTTCTTTGGCTAGTGGGGCATCTATCTTCTCTTGCCTTCAGACCTGATTCTTGGCCTTCAAACTTTGGACCATCAGAATTCCTGGTTCTCAGGCCACTGGAATGGGCTGAATCACACACTGCCTTTCTGATTCTCCAGCTCGCAGGCAGCATCTTGAGAGGCTTACTGTCCTCCGTAATTGTGAGAGCCAATTCCTATGCTTTAATCTTTTGTCTCTCTCACACCCAATTTTCTCTCCACAATCTGCTTCCAGCTTTCAGGACAGAAGGAAGGAAGGGAGGGAGGGGAAGGGGCTGGGAGGGATACTGGGAGGGAGGGAGTGAGGAAGAAAAGAAATGCTGCAACTTTCTAAAAGTTTAAAAATGTTACTTACAATTTTTCCTTATAATCTATGACCTAGAAATCAGCTCTATAGCCATATTTCACAGGAGTCTGAAAAATAAAGTTGGTTGGATACTCAGGAGAAAGAGAAGAACGTGGATGCTGGTAACCACTAATTTGAAAATCTTGGTGTAAAAGATAGATGATAGGAAGTAGAGAGGTGCATCTTTCTGAAAGAAGAAAGGAAGCAAGAGATGGGGGGAGAGAGGGAAAGGGATGAGCAAGGAATTAAGATGTGTTTTGTGTATGTACCAACTTCACGTAAGGAACACAAACATTGTGTATTGCTAAGACATAAGAAAGAAAGAAATTATAAGATGGATGAAGCGGGGAAAGGAGGGAAAGAAAGGAGGATGAAGAAAGGAATTAAGATGTATTATGTACATGCACCAATTCCCCACAAAAATGTAAATGTTATGTTCTACAAACATTTGCTAAAAAACAAAAACAAAACCAAAACAAACAAATGAAAAACACTCTATGATGCAGTCTTGCTTGCCTTACAATATGTAATGCATTTCCTGGCTTTGTTCAAATACCTTCTCTAAATATAGTAGATTTTATGAAAGGCCCTCCACTACTTTTCCTTGAGACTTTTTTTATATGGTGCATTTTTCTGAGCAATAGGCCTTTTAACCCAGGCCTATTGCTACAGGCTGAATTATGCTCCTTTCAAACTGCGAGCTTTGAGGACTCAATCCCCAGTACCTTGGAATGTAACTGTATTTGTAGTTAAGATCTTTAAAGAAATGATTAGGTTCAAATAGGGTCATCAGGAGAGTCTGTAATCCGATATAACCGGTGTCTTCATACAAAGAGAAAGAGAGACCTGGGTGTTCTCACCAAGAGAAGACCACATGAGAACGTAGTCAGATTGGAGCTTCCTGCAAGCTAAGGAGGGAGCCTCAGAAGAGAACAAGCAAGCAGACACCTTGATCTTGGACTCCAGCTCCGGAACTACTGGAAAATATAATTCTGTTTAAGTGACCTAACCTGTGGTATGACGTTAAAAAAAAACCCTAGCAAATTAATACACCCAACCAGTCAGCATAGATGACTAAAGCTTATTATGTACTCAAGTAAGAGATCACCTTATAGAGAAACTTTCTCTTACTTCCTCATGATGGGATTTTATGCAGTCCCATGCCCACTTAACCAATTTAAACATTTTTATTTTATTTATTTGTCATTCCCGGCTGATCACGGGTGTTATGGGTTTGTGACTAGATGCCCTCCCAAAGCCTCGCACAGTCATAGATGGGGCTTTTCAAAGTAGTTGGATCTAGAGTGTGTGATTAACGAGTTAGTCCACTGATGGGTTTGGCATAGTTCTGCTGGGATCAAGGATGTGATGCTAGGATTAAGGGTATTAGGATTAAGGGTGGGAGTGCCACCCACCCTAAAGTCAGGTAGCCTGGATAAAATATGGGGGACAGAAAGAGGCTTGTCAGACTTGTCAGGCTTGTCAGGCTTGTTGGTCCCTTGCTTGCCTTGCTGCTTTCTGCCTACTGTGAGCGGTTTCTCCTCTACAACGCCCGTCTGCCATGCTACCCCGACTTGGAGCCAGCCAACTATGAACTGAAAGATTTACAGACTGTGATTCAAATAAACCTTTCTTCCTTTAACTTTGGTTGTTGGGTTTTTTGTCTCGGCAACAAGAAAAGTAACTAAGACAATAGGCTTCTTGGTGCTAAATTTGTTCATTAATAGATTCGTAACACTGAGAACAGTAAAAGGTACATGATAATATTAGTGACTCTTTTTGGAAGTATATATAAACAGTAGGAGAATTGAGCATAGATAAGTCCAGCTATGTCACTGTGAATAGTAAATAAATTTCAGAGCTGGCCCATTAGTATACAAGGAGAATACAAAAAGTTCAGATTGCTATATGAATCCTAGTTTTGAATAAGAATGACAAAAGATGGATGTAAGTAGGAGAAGCTCTGAGAAATGGCTTTGACGATCAGCTACCATGAGTACTTTATCCACGGGCTATGAGAGGTGATGTGTGAGTGGATGGCCAGCATGCTCACGTAAGCATCAAAGGCAAACCAAGAGGAAAAAAAACAAGAAATCAGAATGTGGGTGTCAGACATCTAAATCATTTGAAGCTGATTTCAAGACATCTGGAGAAGATTATATTTCAAGATGGTCGGATCATAAAATGACCTGATGGATAAATGCTGATGAGTAGAGGCTAAATGTTTCTCTAAACTTTGAACATGTAAATGGCTGACTCATTCATGAGCACATCGCTGGATACTGAGGCATATTGTGTGCAATCTACAGTTATGGACTTGGGGAGTGAGACCTTGAGCCCCCCACCTTATTCTTGAAGTCATGTGCTTAGATTTTCTAGAAGGACATCAATTATCAGAAAGTTACAGATTTACTAGGACTTGTAATTTAGACGTTGTATCAGGAAGGTTATTTAAGAGGCTTGGTAAATAACACCAAAACATTCGTCTCTATTATCATTGAAGTTCCTGTAATCTGCTGAGTAAACAAGATCTTTGAAATTTGGGCTGTGAACATTTCCATCTTATTATATTCTATAGTTTAGAATACAGATAATTTTTTCCTGCCTGCTCTCTTGGGCAGATAGATGCATGATCTTGAATGTTATTAGCATATCAGTGTCTAATTGACTGTAATAAAAAAATGAAAAATCCTAATAGCATTCCTATATGTCATTCCCATAGACCTCAACAATTCGGAAGTTTCATAATGCTGCTGCTGCCTAGTGGAGTATAGCCCATTAAATATGCAACTGAGCTAAAATGTAAAAGTTTCTCAAATGCTTATAGGATGAAATCATAGTGATATTTTAAAATTTAATGTTGCTTAACTTGCAACACAATGAATTCCTCTGCCCAGATAGAAAGTTTATGGTGTGAAAGTAAAAATTAATCCATAGCGTTTCATAGAACTGGTCACATCAAAATTTTTATCTTTCTTTTTTTTGTTCAACATTTAAATTCTGTTCCAAATATGCAATTTTGCCTTTAACAGTGTTCTTAAATTTGAAGAGAAGAACTTATCACAGGAAATTATTGGGATATTATTTACATAGATCATACATATATAAGAAAAATAAAAATAAAATATGGAGGAATTAATCCAGTTTTTGTGTTTTACAGTCTCTACATAGAAACATGTGTACATGCAAACACATTTGTATGATGTACCTCAGTTCTTTCCATGATTCTGGCTGCAAAACAAATGGACAAGAACCGAACCAAATTTCTCCATAGGTCAACCCTACACCTAACCACTGAGTTTGATTTTGTTCTCATCCAATTCGATTTGCAACCAGAATTGCGGAAAGAATTAAATTTGTGACCTGAGGTACCACTACCCGTACATCATGACGTGGAAATAAACAACAGTAAACAAGATAAATTTTAAACCAAAGAAGAAAGCTGAAACAATCAACGGATAATTTTTCTAAGTTTTATGAAAAAAATGGTTACTATAATAGATAAAATCCAACAAATGTATGACCTAATAAATGTTAGGTAATATAGTTTTGTCATTTTAAAATATGCTATTTTTAATATTACAATAGAGAATTAAAGCATAGGATGTTTTAATGAACAATAATTTTAGATATAGACAGTAGAAAAATGCACATCTATACCTGTACCAATTAAAATTTGTCATTAAACATTGTAGAAAAAGAGTCACTATACTCAACGGGACTTTAACAAGACTATCAATAGTTCGTAATCTTAGTATCCATTTTGAAGAGCAGCACTTCCAGAAAGAACTTAAACCCATAATTCAATTTGGTTATCACATTCAATACATGTTCCTTAAAAAATGCTCATTATTTTCAGATTTTTAACATATTTCATGCACCTATTTTTTCCTTAACTTCATTGCAGATATAGACAGTGTAGAAAACATTCTGAGGACAGTTGTCAAGCTGGTGAATTAGAGTGAACTCAAGACACACAAAGCTTAGACTTCTCTCTTGCTCTCTCTCTCTTCCCTCCCTTCTTTTTTCCGCTCTTCTTTTCTTTCTTCTCTCCTCCTTTCCATCTCTTCATGCAGCGCAGAAGTACAGGCAAAGGAGTGAGAGGCTAAGAGAAAAGTAATACAACTAAATATTGGGGAAGATTTTTCTAATTTGCAAAATTGTCCAAAAATACTACTTCTCTACAACATTGTGTGCTGTATAACCAGCAACAATACTGTAAAATAATCAAGAGCTGTTGCTTGTTCATTTGGCAGGATTAAGTCATGAGATGATTCGACTTGAATTTTGAAAACATCAATTCTTACTTTCTAATTTTTTTTGGAAGCAATGTTGAGAAATGACAAAAGTAGCAGTATCAACACACACAGACACACGCATACAACATGCACATACATGGTCCCCTTCACTGTGCGTGAGACAGATTTTATTACCTGCCTTTACAACAACTAGAGCATAGTAAATGGAATAAAGTAATAACCCATTTGCTACATTATTTTTGCTTGTGTACCATGTGGAAGGAAGCCACTTTATTCTACCCCTTAAGAAGAAGTTATTTTAAGAGTTCTCCCTTATTCTACTAGTGTAGGCATTTCAAAACTATGAAATTCCTAGAATCTTTTGGCAAAAATGTATGTACTACCAAAATACACACACAAACACACAGACAGATGAAAAATTTACTGTGTTAAAAATAATTATTTTAAATAAATGCTTATGTTACAAATTCGTTGACTGTTTTAAGCTTGGAAAATATTTAACATTTAAAATGAAAATGCAAGAATATATCCAGGTTAACTATACATTATGACAGAGAAAAAAATTTACGGTTTTTCCTTTTAAAAACAGACATTTTGAAGGCCAAGTGAAAGATGTACTTTAGAAAAAAATTATAGAAACGAACCAAAAATATTTGTAAACTACAATACTATTACAGGGTCTGTCATCAAAATATATGGTGAACATGTAAATTCAAAATTACTGTAGTAAAAATCGCATTGTCCTTTATCTCTTTTAAGATCCTCCCCCTTCAAACACATCACTTCTCTCTCTCTCTTTTTTCTTTTTTGGTGCTGGGGATTGAACTCAGGGCCTGTGCTTGCTATGCAAGCACTCTAACCACTGAGCTAAATCCCCAGCCCCTCAAACACATTTCTCACACTGTCCTTACTGCTTCATAAGGCAGTCCTGGAAGTACACTTTAGTGAGTGTCTTCATGAGTCATAACTCACAAAAACCAGTCAGTGCTGCTGTTGAATACCACTCAATCGTTATGGAGGCTCATAAAAACATTTACAATTTGCCTTCACACAGCTTACTCAAATTGATCCAAAACATTGACATTTAGAAAAGAGGACTTTGAGAGCTGCTTTAGAAAGTGGCAAGAATGATGGGAAAAGTATGTTCAAATTGAGGGGGGGAGTGAGAGGGATTAATGGCAATGTGATTTTAAATGTAATTTCAAAAAAATGTAAATAGTCACTGTATTTTACAATCCACCTGATATTTCATATCTTCCCACTTAAAGTTTCTCATACCCCTTTAAAAACCACTTATATTTACATTAATACTTAGATATTTGAGCAGGATAAATGTTGTGGAAAATATATGTGTATATTCATTCTAATTTTGTTAATTGCTTTTATATGCTGTAAATATTTTTATTGATTGTAGATTTACAGAAAAATTGTAAGATAGTACAGAGAGCTCATATATAACCCACACCCAGTTTCTTCTGCTATAATTACTTCAGATTACTTTGAAATATTTGTTACAGTTAATAAACATGGATTGATTTATAGTTATTAAATAGCTTCCATGATTCGTCAGCTTTCCCTTACTTTATATTGCATATTTTTCCTCTTTCAGGAACTCATTCAAGATACTATACTACATTAATTCACTGTGCCTCTTTTTTAGGTTTCTCCTGGTTTTGAGATTTCTTCAAAATTTCACTGTCATTGATGACCTGGAAAGTTTTGAGTAGGATTACTGTTCAGAAACTTTTTAGAATTTTCTGAATTGGAATATGTGTGAAAATTTTATTGTAAGTGGAGATTAGTTTTTCGGCAAATACTTTCTTTGTACTAGGGTTAAAATCATGTGAGTATGATTTTCCTCCTTTTACTTACTGATATACTACACTGATGGATGGAATTTGAATGCTATAATTGGAATCGGTCTAATTTTGCCTTTTATAATTAATTTTACACATTGTTGAATCTATGAGAAATTTTTCATTTATTTTCTGAATGATATTGATCAGTAATATTCTTTATTGAAAAATTTTTTGTCTTGTTTTATTAACTGGCAATGATAGCCCCACAAAATGATTAAGGATTAACTACTCTACTTTTATTTCCTTGAGAGAATCATAGAAAATAAATATCCATTTTTCCTTAAGTGGCTCGTGGAATTTATTAACAACCTCTGAACTGTATTGTCTTGTTTTGGGAACACGTTCAATTGTAGAATTTCTTTCTAGATAAAGGACTATTAGTGTTATCTACCTTTCCTTTGTGAGCTTTGAAAAATGTGTCATTCAAAGGATTTGTTCATTATGTCTAAATTGTCAAAATCGTATGCGTAGTGGTGTCTATAATAGTCCCTTATTATTTTAAAGTACATGTATCAATAGTGAAGATCCATTTTCATGTCTTTTATTTGTCTTCTTTATTTTTTCTTGATTAGTCCAAATAGAGGTTTATCAATTTTATTGATATTAAGAAGATTTTCTGTTCATTTTTCCCAGTTTGTTTCAAATTAGTTGTGTTCTATAATGTTCACTATTTTTGTTCTTGGTTTAAGCTTATTCTTTCTCAATGCTTCTAATGCAAAGCTTAGCTGATTGATTTCATGCATTTCTTCCTTTCTGATACATACATTTACCCACTTACCAAAGCTATGACATACCATACAAGTGCAAAACATACTTCTTGATACCAGTGCTATTTTATTGCATTTTTATTCAGAATAAGAATGCAGTGTTCAAACTGGATCTGGTACCCGAACAGATGAACAACTTACTTTCTGAACCAGTTATAAAGTGACAATAAGCCGAAGAACATGGGAGGTTATTAATATGTGAGAAGGCAAGGAAATGGATTCTCCCCACAGCTTACTGAAGAAACCAGTCCTGCCGACGCTTTGGCTTTAAGCCAGTGAAACTGATTTCAGACTTTTGTCCTCAAGAACTGGAAAAAAAGTGAATTTGCTATATTGGCAACAGGAAAATAATGCATAAATTTTGAAAAAGCACGGTGCGATAAACGGAGGTTTCTGACATTTCCTGAAGCCCAGGGGAATATTTTTCTAGCAAAATTCTCAGTCGGTGGGTCAGAGTTTGAGCCTGCAGAGTCAGAAAACAAATACCTGCATTTCCAGAAATACTTCAGACAGGATCTGAGGTGAACTCTGGTATAACAGCATAATATTCAACAAATGCTGTGCTCTTTGCCTCTTTGCTAGGGGATTTAAGCTTCCTCCCTCCCTCTGTCTGTCTCTGTCTTTCTCTCTGTCTCTGTCTCTCTCTCTCTCTTTATCACACACACGCACACACATACACGCACACACACAGACTCACACACACCCAGTCACATACAGAGGCATAAACTTTTCTTCTAAATCTTCTGTGTAAGAGGTCTAAGCATTTGATGGGCATGATGATGCCTCATAGAGATCAAGTAGAGTAAGTGAACTCCTTGCCAAGTGCTGCCACCAGCTGATTTCCTTGCACAGCATGAAGATCTGTCGAGTATAAAAAGAAATATTGAAAATGAGGGTGAAGGCCAAGTATTTTTATCTCCTTGATTCATAATCAATGTTATGAGCAATGTTAGTTGTTTTTGGTGTAACTAGACTATCTTTCCTGGGATGTTTTTCTTCTATTTTGATAGTTGACCAAAAAATGTCATTTTTCTTGCTCTGCTTTTCTATGGAAGAGCAAAGATTTAAACTTCCTTCCTTCCTTCACAGCTAATCATCATGTATGAATGGTGAAAGCCCTTGGAAGTTCCATGTACATGTAATGCTTCAGGAAAATGATAACAGACATGCAAAATGTCTGCTACAGTTGCAGATTTTAGTTCTAAGACTTCTGTTCATTTGCAGTGTTCATATTATAAACATAGTTATAATTTGCTCCACATCTATTGTGCTTTAATACAATACACTCCTAAAAATCTGCAAATCAACACATCAAATCCAGTCTACTGTGATATTAATTATACTCAGGCACTCTTTAAAAAGGCATAGTGCCTCCCCAGAATGAAAAGGAGATTGGGAAAGTGTGTGATTACAGTGGAGGCCCCAGAAAAGCTATATTCCCTACAGGCCTCACAGCCCCCTAGGAGTAAATTAAATACTTTCTGGAGGACAAAGGCTTCCACTGAAATGAAATGCTGGCAGTAACAATACTTGTTTGTTTTTATCATCACATTATTTGGCATAGGGAAATTATATTTCCACATCAAATTTCAGTAATAATTGTCTTCTGACAAAAATATATATTTTTGTCACAACAAGATATATTGGAATACAAAGGTAGAACAAAATATATTAAAACTAAGAATTTTTGAAAATTTTAATATGGATCAGAAAACAATTGTGTTTTGAAGTAATAGTTTATTCAGGAAATTAACTAAATCTTTAAATAAATATTATCACTACTGATAATTTTTCCTTTTGTTATCGAATAGCATAGATTCTTATCTAACACACTGTCTCTTCCTTATTTCCACTGTTATTTCTGAAGGATATATCCCTAAATTGTCATATTTTAATAATTTCTTATCATTTCATTTACATGGCTATTAATTTCCTTGCTTAGTTTTTAAATTATCTCATGTTCTCTTAATTGGATTTACTTTTCATATATCTGAAGCGCATTAATTTTTTTCTTAATCAGAGGTCATTATGTACTAATTTTAGTTTCTGTATGTTTGTGCTATTATTTTGCTCATGTGAAGTAAGTCAGCGATACAAAAACTAAATCATCATTTTACTTGTGTGAGCTAACATGATCTGGTTGCTGTGGAATATCAAACAACATGTGACTTAGTTGTATGAATTCTATTTTCTATCTTAATTTTAATAGTTTTAAGTTTCATTAGTATTGCTATGGTTAAGAACAAAAGTGTTAGTGTATTTGTTTTCTTATTTAAATTTTTTGTGTTCAAATTGATTTTTAAATTTTTAATGTTTTATTATTAGTATATGTTTTTGATTCATAATAATTGTATTCCTATTAGGGCATTGGTACATATGTGTGTGTGTGTGTGTGTGTGTGTGTGTGTATTTTATGTATACATATATCTCACATCTTGATCATTTTTATTCATCAGAAGCTAAGATGTAAACTTTTTTTTTTTTCTTTTTCTTTTTTAGTGGTAGGGACTGAACTCCAGGCTTTCACACTGAGTTACATTCTATCCTTAGCCTTTTTTCTTTTTTGATTCAGGATGTGGAATTACAAGCATGCACTACCACACTCATTCTTATTTTAATCACCTTTCTAATGATCTGCAAGTTCTTTCAGTTTCTGAGTCTCAGTATTTTCTTTAGAAAATTTGTTGCTCCATTGACTACAAATTTTTTTTTAACCAATGTTTTACAACTTTCATGGAGAACGGAGATGTCACCAATTTTAGTTTACCACTCATGAAAAACTAAAATGACCAATTAAAATATAAAAATGCCAGAGATGTCCATCTTGTTAAATAGAAGAAATTCCCCATCATTCAATCTTGGGACGTTTTTAGTGATTTCTTGAAGATGGGATTTGAATGAATGAAGATAAATATATCTTTCAGTAATTTTTCCTGTGGAAGCTCATGAAAATCCTGAATTTAGGGAGGAAGATGCTGGCAGATATCAACCGTGCCATCTTATTGGGCAGGACATGGCTTGAGGCAGTGATTGGCTCTGGGTGCCTCTGAGAACAGTTTATGTACAAGCCCCTCAGTGAAGTTTGAAGGCAGCAGCCCTCGGAGGCTTCTGTTTTCAAGCTCCGACAAGAAAACAATACACTGTTGCTACTTTCTCACTAGCCTGGCAAGGACATAACAAAGCTTTTCTGGAAAACTTTATACTTTGGAAACATGGCTAGACAGGAGTGAAAATAGAAAACTTAGTTCCAGGTTGATGACATCTGCATATGCAAAAAACAATTTAATTATTAGATTTGTTCATATTTGTCAAGTTGCTGGACACTTTTATAAGTAATTTTTCCAGAGTCATATTCACTGCCTAGAAAATCACGCAACTTGGTTATGTGTGGGTGGATAATGGCATATGCAAAGAAATAGAGATAACCACTATTATAAGATGTTAGCTTCATATAAGACTGTAATTTCAATGTTATTGAATTTCAAAATATGAATTTCAAAATATGAGAAGGCTATTCGTTTATGTTTCTTCTGCAAGTCTTGGTAAGTAGAAAGGTGACTTTTGGACACAAGCATCAGTAATAAAGTATAGAAATAATTGTTTCTATATTAAAAGATAATGCAGAGAACATTAAAGTTGAAGAAGAGAATGAAAGAAAGGGGTGTCTGAGAAGAGGCAGAAAAATAAGTTTGAAAGAAAATTTAATTAGTAGAGAATTATCCTCAGGTTCTTGAGGAAAAATGTCAATTTCATTTATAAAATGTTCTGTACATCAAATAGCAATGAAATAACCTCTCTTTGTTCAACTTATTATCACATATGTCTGGAAACGATAGCATTTTTGAAAGGCTGACAGAATCAGCATGACAACATGAGGCACAGAATGAGAAAGGAAACGAAGCTAAGTAAGAGGAGCCTATTTGAACTAACATTAATTACCTAGTTCATTCTTCTGTGTGTGTGTGTGTGTGTGTGAGAGAGAGAGAGAGAGAGAGAGAAGGGAAGGGGAGGGAAGAGGAGGAGAGAGAGAAAGAAAAAGAGAAAGGAGAGGAGATTATGAAGAACATACAAGAAATTCTCAATTCATGTAGAGTAAGTGTTGGAATAAATTTGGAATTATTGAGAGCTCTTAACTCGGTTCCAATATTCTTTACCATTCTTTCCCTTATTTCACACCACCACTTTTTTTCCATGTTAAATGCTGCATATGTTCTGCAACTGGAGTTGTCCATTCAAGTGTGATGCCAACTCTTTACTTACAAGTTAAAAACAACTTCTGCCTGCTCTTGATTCCCACAAACTTTTATTTGTACTTAAATTATCACGTTCCTCTCCTATGGAATATAAATTTGGGTTTGTAACTCATATTCACTAATAGACAACATCTTCTTCAGAAATCGATCTACAAATTCTATGTTAGTGTAGTTACTTAATATCATGCTTAAACTATTTTACATATTTTTTAAAGTAGTGGATAACATGGAAATATTTTATTCAAAATGAGGAAATTCAACACCGTTTCATCATATTTAATAATGTACAGTACAAAAATTATCATTATTTGATAAAGAGAGCTATTCAGTATTATGCCATGTAAAACGTTTACTGTAATTAATGAATTAGATATTTCAACTTTCAAAATACAGAATTATTCCTGATTGCGACCATACCACTAATTTATTATTTCTCAAACATGTAGTTTGCTAACAAAGACTTAAACACCCTCTTTTCCATATAAAGACACACCATCCATGATTCCTTGATTATAGAGAGCGTGTGATAAAACATGAGTAGTAAAGCACCTTTCAGAGAGGTGTAGATAGGTACAAATTTGCAGTTATAGATAAATGCATTGACAGAAAATATAAATGTACTTTAAAACTGGGAGAACTTCAGTGTGATATGTTATAAATTGGATAATTTAAAAACCTCAGATAATCATCTGTTTATAACTGAAATTGTATAATATTTTCAACTATACTCAAGGCGATACTTCTCAAATTGTAATCATATGTATTTACCAGCTGGAGGAGCTATAACAAAATACCATAGCCTGGGTGGCCATGACAAAAGAGATCTCCCAGTTCTGGAGACTTCAAGTCTGAGACCAGGATGCAACATGATTGGGTTCTGGTGAGGGCTTTATTCCTGCTTTATACACAACTGCTTTCTCACTGTGGACTCATGAGAAAGAGAGCCCTTATTGTTCTTCTTCTTCCTATACATGCATGAATCTCATCCTGGGTCCCACATTCATGATCTCATCTAAACATAAATTACTTTCCACAGGTCCCCAGGCCTGTGTAACATGACATGGTGAGGACAGTGTCTCAACATGTGGATTTTAAAGGGACACAACATTCCATCCAAAACAGCATAATTATGATATTTTGAAATATTTGGGGGAGCATACCATTATGGTTTATATCGAGATGTCCCTTCCAAAGCCTCATGTGCTCATAGATGGGGGCTTTTAAAAGGTGACTGGATCATAGATGCATAATACTCATGAGTAGATTAGTCCATGGATGAGTTAATAGCTAAATGTGCTGTTGGAAGGTGAAGGCTGGTTGGAGGTGGGTCACTGAGGGCATGGCCTGGAAAGATCTATCTCCCTCCCTCTGCCCTTGGTCTCTCTCTGCTTCCTGTCTGCTACGCTATGAGTAATCTTCCTTTGCCATGCTGCTCTGCCTTGGAGCCAGCCGCCTATGGATTTAAACCTCTAGGAAATAAACCTTTTGAGCCAAAATAAATCTTTCCTCCTTTAATTTGTGGGTCTTGGGTATTGTGTTCCAGTGATTAAGAAAGCATCTAAGACACATCCAATTCTCTTTAAATGCCAGACACTGATCTAAATACTCATTAGCTCATTTAATAATCCTGACAGCCATTTCAGATGGATGCTCAACAACATACCTGTTTTCCAATTGATCAAATCGAAGCACACAGGTATTAACCAATGTACCCAAGTTCACACAATTACTGAGTTCTCAAGTGGAGATTCGTAACTAGAAGTTCTGCCTCTATAATCTGGAATGTTATCTCATGTCACAGGTTGATTCTTTGTTCTAGTTAGGGTGATTTTATATTCAAGTATTGTTTATCAAAGGCATTGTGAGTTGGAAGAAAGAATGTTAAATTTCCAATCTGTCAACTTCATATAAAGGAGCTTTTTGTTTGTTTGTTTGTTTGTTTGTTTGGGGGATTGTTTTTGAGACAGGGATGCCCTATATAGTTAAGGCTGGGCTTGAACTCACTTTGTAGCCCAGGCTTGTCCTCAAATTTGCAGCATTCCCACCTCGACCTCCCGAGTGCTGGGATTAAAGGTGTATGCCACCACGCCCAGCACGAATGGTTCTTAATCTTGTGTTTAAGAATCACCTCAGTTTTAAATAAGTCAAAAATCTCTATCTCTGTCTCCCACAGAGATTTTGATGTAAGTAGTCTAGGATAAAGCTTGAGTCTCATTAGACACACAGAGCACTCCAGGGGACTTGAAGGTGCTGATGAAATTGGAAAAAGTGAAGTGGAGAGAAACGTGGAAAAAATTGCTTAGCTCTCCTAATTATCAGATTTTAAATTGTGGAGCCATGATCGTGCAAAACATGATGTTCCCAGTACATGAAATGGAGAATATCAAAACCTATCTAATTACCTCACATGATTTTGGTAAGAAATAAATGAAGTTATGCGAGTGTAAAGCATTTTATCGATTACTATGTATATGCAAATAAGTTGTTGTTTTTACATTGCTTTTTACTTCCTTTTTCACAAAATATCAATGTTGCTCCCAATTACCTAGTTTTAAAGCAACAAAATACGTCACTCAATACATTGTCAAAGATAAATATCATACTGAAATAAGGTGAATTTCAGCTACATAAGACATTTCTCCCTACATGCTCAATATTTCAGTTAAATATTAAATATCTCAGATGTCTCCATTGTGGTCACATTTCTGAAAACTTTTCCTTGTGAGCTTTACAGCAAACAAAGTTTGTTTTGCAAAATTTGTCTTACCAGTGTCCATATGTAAAATAATATACTGAAGTCACTTGTAGTCACATATTAAGTGAACCTTAGAATGATTCTCAAATTTATTTCTGATGAATATCTAGGACTAATTTTAAATGTCTGAAAATGTCAATGTGGCTGTTATTACTATATATACAATCTTTTTTTGTTTTCCAGTGATTGACAGGTACAGAACATTGGAGAAAATTATCAAAGGTATTATCTTTTTAATGAAACTTACTGTGGTTTTACTCCTAAAGAGTGGATTTTTTTTATAAAATTACATAACCAATTCACTGTCTTATTTTAACATTTCCATTCTCATCTTTAACTTAGTCTTAGAATAACTGATGCACAAGTTTTCAATAAATGAAAAAGGAACGAACTTTGAAGATATAAAATCGGTGCTAAAACATTTCTTGCTCCTCGGTTCACTGAATAAACTGTCCTTACTTTAACTTTTTGGTAAAGATGGACTTTCTGGTCATGAGATAAATAATTAAAATATATATGTATATTACAAATATGTGTGCATATATTTACATATGTATATGCATATATATTTATATATGTGTATATATTTATGGTTTTACCCGTGTACATATGTGGTGCATATATAAAAGCCATTGTACATAAAAAGATTGTGAATTCCTACAGGTCTGTGTTCAATTCACCTTCAATTAGCGTTCATTTTAACTTCTTGCTAAATTTCAGGTTAGGTGGTGCATTACTTGAAATGTTTAGAAATCCACTATTATAAGTAATGAAAGTTATTTTATTTGAATATAAAATTTGCAAATATAAAGTGCCCATGTCACAGTTTTGTTAGAAAAAAGGTGCATCACGTGTTCCTGAGAACTCAACTAAGTCAAGTTACCTATAATTTCATCTCTTCCTGTATCTGGCTGTTTGTATTTTGAGTAGAGCAACTGACATTTTCTGCTTCATTGCCTCCATCTGTATTAGCTGCAAGACAGGAAATACAGTTCTATCACCGACTGATGTGTGCTACTTCACAGCACTCTTCCAGTGTCTCCTTCTCATCCTCAATTCTTGATGTACTGAAGCCCTTAGTTTCATGGGGGAACCATTGTCAGTGTTGAAATAGTTTCTCTTCTTTTGGAAATGCATTTTTCTTTTTTTGGAAATGCATTTCTCTTTGGGATACATCCCCATACTTTTCCTCAGTTAATCCAAGAAAACTCTCTTAACATTCTTATGACTTACTGAGCTAGACATAAAAGTGTTTCACTGGATGTGTGAAGTTCACTGTATCACGGGCTGATCGGAAATAGAGACTTGATTTGTTCCCACGAGCAGTTCTTTGAGGAGCGGTGCTGGGTCTTGCAATAGTTTTGCTTTGCTTTATAAAACATGCTGATCGTAACACTTTAGAGAAGAACATGAATCATATTTGATTAAATTGCTGAAAAGCAAAGGGATATGACAACAAATACATGAACATTTTGTGAACAAGATGTTCTCTGTGTTAAGCTATTTTCTATGTAAATTATTCTTTCTTGGCAGTATGGCTTTGCTCAGTGTTAAATTACAACCGAAACAGAATTTTGTAGCTCGCAAGGGCCACTGAAAACATTATTTCTAACAATAAAGGAACCAAAAGTGGAGAGACAGTACACGATTCATACAAAACCCTGTTAGCTAGTAAGACACTCAGGACTCCTGGAATTCTCATACTA
This sequence comes from Hystrix cristata, assembly GCA_004026905.1. Taxonomy (NCBI): domain Eukaryota; kingdom Metazoa; phylum Chordata; class Mammalia; order Rodentia; family Hystricidae; genus Hystrix; species Hystrix cristata. Next base: position 53,744 of record PVJO010008569.1, on the reverse strand, counting down.
TGTTTAGCTTCTTACTTAAACTTTAAACACCCAATTCATGTAGTCCCCTTTAGAGACATACATAGGGACACTTGTGTCATAATGTCTGAATTTTCGCACTAGATATATTTGTTTATTGCTGTTGTAAAGAACATGGGTAAAAATAAAATACCAAACAAGAGTGTTTTTCTGGTACCTATTAGTATTTGCTTGTAGGCAAATATTTATTATTTCCTTTTCCTTCTAAAAATTAACCTTGCTGTACTTTGTATAAATGACACATTTTTAACACATCAATAAAACATTATTTAATGTATGTGCTGCCGCTGTCAAATACATGCAAATCCTGTTAGTGCAGTGATATGAGACCCTTTCCCCGAAATCTTGTTAAATATACCTCTGAGAATTCATATTCATATCCATTTAAGAAAGAGGATGAACAGAATTTGCCTGACTTAATTGGAGGAAAAAATCAATAAGATTCTCTTATCAACTGTCCTCCATGCGTTTGGTTATTAGTAACACAGTGAACATGATGGAGAACTATTTCTATACTTTAATTTTCTCTATTTGAATTTCAGTATTTTTGTTCTTTTAGAAAATAAATAGAAATGATCTATGCATTTTCCACACAGATCCATCACTTCAGTTATCAGCTAAAGGTTAAACTATCCATTTTTCCCACTCATCAACCAGCCAGAAAGGTATTTTAAAAATGGGATTGTAAAATTAACCTTGCATTTTATAGGGCAGTGAAGTTCAGAGGAAGCAGGTGCTGACTTGAGGCTACTCAGTTAAGGAACAAGACGAGGTCTTAACCTAGCAAATTTTCTGTCCGCCACACACTGCCACTCTGTCCTGTGCCACCTGGATAGCCTTCCTAAAGGCCAACTTTGATGTATCCAGAAATATGTTACCACTTAATAATGTGGCTGATTAAAATTAAAAATATTTGTTGATCCAAAGGGGGGAATGTATTATTTAATTCGAATATGTTTGAAGATACTTAGATTTTAGGGATCTCAAACTCATTCCTTGTTATTTAAGATTTAATAATTGTTATGAAGAAAGCTACAGGTAAGCTGAGTTCCTTTCTCTCTCATCCTTAAATGGTTTGTATAATCATTTTTGTTTTATTTTATATTTCTTTTTTGGTGCTGGGGGTTGAACGCAGGGCCTCGTGCTCGCTAGGCCAGCCCTCTAACCACTGAGCTAAGTCCCTAGCATTGCATAGTTATTTTTAGAGGCAAAGCCAAGTCATAGACCTGCTCTCTGTAGCGCAGTTGCTCCGAGCACTAAGAGGCCAGAAGAGGGCGCAAGTGGGTTAGAACAAAAGAGCTAATTATTTAATTCCAAACCTTACTACATATTCCAAAAACAGAGAAAGATATACTGTAGTTTATAATAGATTAGACTATTTGAAATACTTAGAATACTTAGTAATAATCTCTAGTCAGGCTAAGAGTTCATTTATGTTTTTGGAATTTAAGTCATACGACTATAATTGCAAGCACTTAACCACAGAAAAATTCAAATTTCAGACCTTTAGGAAGAATTTGAACATCATTAACAGAATCCTTGAAAATATTTTGATTCTATGTCTCCATGAAGTGAAAAATGTTTTTAATTTCATTGAAGGTAGACTCTATCAATGAAACAATTTCTGGACGAGGATATAAAATTGTTTGGGTGGGTGTTTAGGTGGACACACCAGCCTGCATGTATTATCCAAACTCAGGAGCACCTGAGTCGAGAACATGGCGAACAGCCCATATAACACAGCAAGATCTTTTCTAAACAGACAAACAAAACAAACAAACAAAATGAGAAACACCACACTAGCCCAATATACTTTTTTTGCTCATTTTTTCATTATGGTAAATATAAAGCAATCTTACGAATATAAATCTGCAAAGATTTGTGCTGTCATCATTTTAACTTTCCTTTCTTGCCTAAATTATACATAATCCTCAAATTAATATATGCAATCTCAAATTATTTAATGTTTATAAATCCTTTGAGAAATTTGGATCAAACATTTGATTCTTTAAATGAGTATCTTATTTCTCCAGACCAAACTGAAATAAATTTAGTGATTCAAGACAGAAAATACAGATTTAAAATCGTACTTTTAAGCCCATTTATCAATAATTTTAAAAAGTAAAAAGTGAGGTTTTTTTTTTTTTTATTATTCTGTAGGTAAGAACCAAGAAAGTGCAATTAAGTGTGGGCTGTGGAAGCATAGAATTTGGTACAACCATCTAATTAGTATCCTCACTCTTCTCACTTTAAGGTTAAAAATGTAAAGGGATTTTTCTACCACTGCCTTCTCCGTTTATCTGAAGGTTGTATTCAAATTCCTAGCTTCCCAAAACTCAAGTACACATCAAAAACTCAGAAGCATAGCCCATCCATCACCAGTTTTTATCTTCAACAAAAGCATGCTTTTTTTTCCTAATAAGATATTCATGAGATCTACTAAATTTCATTTACTAAAGTTCTAGATTACATCAAAATCTAGCAGTAGATTTGAGTCATACAGATGACTGCATCAAAGAGAGAATGATTTGAAACCAAATATAGTATTCAGTGGTTCATGTTTTAAATGGAGAGAGGAATGACATATCTATAATTTAATTCAATGAGCTTTTAAGTAATGCACACTGCTATTTATGGTTCAAGCAATCCAGCTACAGAATTCTCATTTGACAGGGTTTGGGAAGCCATCCCATTTCTGATTGATTTAGCTTTAACAACAGATGGACCCCTATAAGGAATGAAAACAGGGAGGGTAGTGGAAATGTTACCTGAGGAAAAAATGTGTCAAAAAGCTCTCAAGTAAATTAAATTCATCAGATCCGAGGTTTTTATTCTGTTTTGTGTTTATAAATGCTGTTTTGTTTGAGGTTTCCAAATCTTATCTCATTGTTCTTCCAAAATACATTAAAAAAAAAAAATCTCAGCACCTAGGCAACCTATTAAGTTTCTGAAAGACATTGCTCTCTAGAACTCTCTGGTTATACTATGCACATAATGAATTGCCCCCCTCAATGTGATAAATTATGTATTAGAATAATGGACAGATCAATCAGAGGAGCTGTGTAAGTGAAACACACAGCTTTTGGGAAAGTAGGGTCTGCATGTTTACATTTATCACCCAAATGCAGTGACTTTGATGTAGACTTTTGAGAGCTATTTATTAATCATGATTTCATTAAATTTTTGGCAAACTAATGACTTTTTATTTGTCACAAATACTGCTGATGATATACTGCTGGTGTCCAAAAATACTAATCTTCGCTTTGCTACTTAACCTTCTGTGGGCCTGTTAAGCAAGAACTTGCATGAGACTTCATACTTTAGCTTACCCGAAGGTCTTGGGGTTGAAACTAATCCGGCTGCATGTTTCCTGCAATAGGAGGGTGTGTTTTTGTCCAGTTCAATTCCAGTTGGAATTCACAGTTCACTTACTGTGTCTCATCTGCTGAAGAATGGCCTTATTGGAAGTAGGACATGGAATGATTAATGCTTCAAAGTGTTAGTGTTTTATTTGAATGATTATGAAAATTTTGGATTTGAGTGAGCTACTCAGAATATTTAAGTGTGTTTACCTCTATGATCTGCTTTCTGTCTGTAAATACAAACAGTTTTTGTGACACTAACGTTAGGGAAGTCGCCCTATGGGGAAAGCAAATTGAACTGTTATGGCTTCCAGAACCTCAGGGAATTTACCAGCAACCCAGACAAAAATTGTTTTTATAGTGAGATATATATATATATATATATATATATACTTGGAGAAATATATACCTATTATATATATGCAAGTGAAATCCATAGAAATAATAGTACATAAGAAAATATAAAATTGAATGATATATTTTCTGTTGTTTGGAAAATAATTATTTAATTATGTTCTTGGATCAGTTTCTGGGTTTAATATTAGCACTGTAAATTTGTTTTATTTTTCCATTTTCACAAAATTAGTATCACCTTCTTCTGTTCAAAATTACTCTTGAAATGGATGAGTTAGTTTTCCACTTGAAAATTAGTCATTTTGTAAGTGTGTTTGTTTGTGTGTGTGTGTGTGTGTGTATACTAATTAAATTCATGCAGGTTAAATAAGGTTCTGTAGCTATGTGTTATCAATTTGAGTCCTCAACTTAATATTGGTTATTTCTGTTTTTCGAATCAAATAAAATTAAATTTACCTAGTCCCAGAGCTACAGTCTTCACCAAAGAGAAACAAGCGAAATATGACTAAAATCCCCACAATTCATCAACTAAGAAAGAGAAGGAAGGGTTTGTGAGAGCTGCGCTCTCTTGCTGGATGCCATCTTGTTTTTCATGTTCTGGTGTTGCCTCACATAAAAGGAAATATAAGTTGTTTTGAATATTACTTATTACTCATAGATTTAAATCACAGGAAACTTATGAAATTGGAGGTTCTAAAATAAGATGTCATCTCTCTTATTATAAGGAATTTAATAAGTGTTTTAGAGTAAGTACGTATGTAACTTTGGCCTTAAAAGTAAATATGTTATTTTAAAAACAGTCAAGAGAAATACAATCTAGTCAGAGGGGAAAATTGAAAAAAAAAACAAAAACAAAAACAAAAAAGTGACCCTGAGCAGGAATAAACTTTGGTCAGGTAATTGTTGAAGGCAGTGGCTAGAAGGTGAGATTTTTGTTTGTATTTTACCTCACTAAATAAGGGATATCATGCAGTATTCCACCTTGCGAGTCTGGTTTATTTCATTCAACATTATATTTTCCAGGTCCATCCATTTTCTTACAAATGACTCTAATTTGTCATTCTTTACAGCTGAATAGTCCTCCATTACAGCTGAATAGTCCTCCATTATGTATAGATACCACATTTTGTTTATCCAGCTATCCATTGATGGGTATACAGGTTGCTTCCAGAATTTATTACAAATTGTGCTGCTATAAATATTGTTGTGCAAGTATCTTTGTAGTATGATGCCTCTAGCCCTTCAGGAAAGATATCTAATAGAGGAATGGCTGGGTCATATGGGATTTCTACTTTTGAACTCTTGAGAAATCGCCATACTGATTTCCATAATGGTTGTACTAGTTTGCATTCCCACCAACAGTGTAGGAGGGTTCCCTTTTCACCACAGCCCCACCAGCATTTGTTGTTGTTTGACTTCCTAATGATTCCCATTCTTTCTGGGGTAAGTGAAATCTTAGAGTTGTTTTAATTAGCATGTCTCTAATAGCCATAGATGTTGAACATTGTTTCATATGTTTAAAAAGAAGAAAAGGGTAAGCAATGGATACAAAAAGGCCAAGTGTTAGATGTAAGCTAATTGACAAAGGGTTCGAGGGAACAAGAAGAGGGCAAAGGGGGAGGGGAATGGGAATCCAGAGGAATAATGATATCTTAAAAATAAGAACCTAATAACCCAAACTTAAATCAGTGACATGTACACTGGGTACTATAGCAATTTTATGTAGTTGTGTCTTACTGCTTCATTTATGTAGTTGTTTACATTGCTCACTATCTTAAGCAAAAGGCATAATGTATTGTGGTCTGTAAGCTTGTGTAATGGCCTGTAAGTTTGTCTAATTTTTCATAAATTTTAACAAAAATCTAAAAAAATGAAGGTGAGATTTTGAGAGCATAATATATGAAAACAGTATTATTCATTAAAAGAAAGTGATTAAGGAATAAGGAGCCACAGTAACTCTTCCTAGGAAGTATGTTTTCCCTTCAAGTTTGCCCAACTAAGCAAACTGTTATTTAAGGATAGTTTACTACTTCCATGTTCAAGCCACATCAATATATATGTTTCCTAATTGATTTCAAAAGTCATTAGGGAAAAGGATTATATGTTTCATCTTTTTCCTAGACTTCTTTTCCCTTAGCAAGGAATCTAAAGGATGACAACTAAAAATATTGGTTAAATTTTATTAATTGGAAAACAAAGAAAACCTACAAATATAATTGCAAGCCATAATTTTATGGTGCAAAGAAAATTAAACTTAATAATAAGACACATGTCATTTGGTAATGCTGGGATAATATTGTTCTAGCCTCTTTATGTAGAGTCACATCCTTAACTGATGGTAGTAATGTAAGAAAAGATAATTTGGAGATACTCCTAATAAATCCAATACAATTTAAGAGTATTCTAGAAAATTCTAAAATCTTTTTAAGAATTAAATTTCAAACTGGAATAGTATGTTAAGGAGATGCAAACATCACTTTAAAAAATCAACCTGAAGATTATTGAATGAAAGTCAGAGAAAGATGTGTTTTCCACTTGAGAAATACATATCATCCTGACCCATAATTCTAATTCTCCTATTTGAATCTTGTATGATTTGTAATAAGATTAGCAAGTCATTGAGAAATAACTGAAGTTAAAAAATTATCATCAGGGGGAGATGAGGGCAAAGTTTGATTCATTTTATTTTATTTGTCAAATTTTACAGTTTAGCTTATTGTAACATATTTAAACAAAAATACAAGAAATACTTTAGCATGGGTAAACATTTAATTTCAAACTGTGTGCTATTTTAGATTTTTCCCCCATCAATGTGTGAATATTGACCCAATAAGGAGAATTATCTTTACAATTTCTATTTAGCATAACTTCCATGCTCTCAGCATACATGATGCTGTAAAATTAATCATTTAATAACAATACATATCTATAATTGTATGTCAAATATTGTTTACTTAAACGGTAAAATACATGTGAAATTAACTTTATCGGGTTGGTTTATATGAACCCTCTTCATCAAAATAAATTTACTGTGGACCTGAACTACGGATCAATAAACTCCATATTATTTGGAAGAATGTGCTTCTTTTCCTAAGGCCATAAAGGCACTTTATCTTGTCTTCAAGAAGCCCACACAATATTTGTTTTTGGCTCCTGTCCCTAAAGTACCCTCTTTAGTTTGTGTTCCACTTGCTTGGTTTGCCTAAATCTAGAACAGTTTCCCCTCTCAACACAAGGGCTATTTTAAGCATTCCCTTCAGGATTTGGGGAGACGGAAAATCGTCAATCTCATTTCCTCTCTGGAAGAGAAAGGGGCCTATTAAAGAGTCTCAAGGCGACAACAGCCTCATACATTTCCAAAGCCGTGTTGTGGCCGAGGAGATGGTGAGCTCCATGACGCCCGAGGAAGCCCTAGCTGTGAATTAGACCGGGAGCCTGGTAGCATGGACAAACACACACTGTTGAATCCGAGGCTGGCCCAGAACTTCGCTTCCTTAGCGTGAAAGCTATCATGGCAATTGAAGAGTAGAATTCTTCATTTTATAAATAAGAAAACTGATCTCAGGATAACGTACGTGTCTTATCACAACTGGTACAGAAGTTTGTGAAAATGCTGTATTATAACTCAGAACTTACAGAAATTAGATTCCTTTGTTCTTTCTTTTTATGCATCCAACTATTTAAAGTTGAAAAACATTTATCGAGCTAGTATTACTTAGACTTTTATTTCCCTTATTGGAACTATGACTATGAAGTATAAAAGACCCTATTTCTGTTCTCATAGAAATTACAATATGGGAATTAGATTGATAATTACTCGTATTACAACTACTATGCAGCATTCTCACAAAATAAATAGTTGTATTTTATAGTTGTACCACAACCAGTTGTACATTAAATCACCAACAGTCGGAAATTCACGATCCGTTTTCTTTTATCCCTCAGGCCAGTTGAAAAAGAAAATCTTGTGATAAAATCATGCTATTATAGTCCAAGTTTTAAATTCTAAAATCTTCTGTTTCTTCACGAAGTACAGTATTGTCTCACAGTCAATCAATTACTAAAACCAAAGTACTGTTGGTAGAAGTTTTGACTTCATGGGAGTTTTAACCTCTTATTGAGCATTTGACATCCTTGTACTGAAGACAAAATGACGAGGGGTGAGGAATGATGTCTTTGGGGAATGTTATATTTATGGATGAGAAATAAAAATGTCTCAGTTTTTACATCACAAATTATGCTGGTGACCACGCACTCTCTGGACTCAAACAATGAAAATTTGGTCATTGTGAATCAAGAAAGAATCTCCAAAATACTCTGAGCTGCACTTTCATTAGGTGATTTTGTCTATAAACTGTTCAAATTTGGTAGAAAGAATGATCTCAGAGTTGAAAGCAATAATTTTGCAGTTAATGACATAAATGTCTAACTTAATTCTGTTTTCTTTGTCCCAACAGATAATTGCTATGAATTGGTCTTCTGTTTACCCTGCTCCATTCCCACCCCAAACATATGGAAACAAAACAGATTCAGAGCTCTAAGAAATGGTCTGATTCTAGACATAGAAGGAACACAAGCCTGCATTAGCTTCCTGTTTTCCATTGAAACTATACGGGCCAGATGATATGACCTCAGTTTAAATGTTATGGGTGGAGTCATGTGTTCTGGCTTTGTGTATTTACTTAGAACACGAAATCATAGTATTACAAATATTCCAAAGGAAGATGTAGTTAGGTATTTACAGCATGAGGCTTAGATAATGGCATGTATTTGTGGTTGAGCCAACGTCAAAGAACAATGCTATGATCATAGAGAAAAATGGACACGCTTATTATGAGAATCACTGGTGCTGCTGGAAGAAACTGGAAGAAAAAAATACAAACATATTTGTTTCTACGGTTGATTTCCCGTTGATGGGCATAATATATGGAAACAAAATACTCATTTTACAAATATATTAGGCATTCTTGGTATTTTACCAAAAATGCAGAGAAGAAAATTGAAAAATGTACTTCAGAGAAAATGATTTTTTTCTTGCAATACAGTTAATTCCAAGAAATACCTGATCTAGAGTTATTCCAGTATTATATTTTAATGATAGCAGAAGAATGTCATGAAATCCTAAGCACGATTCTCTACCAGTGATATATCACTTTCTTCAATAATCTTCAAACTTGCTACATTGTAACAAGTATAGCCAGAGTAAATAATGATATTTTTCAGGTAGATTGTGCACAGTATTTTGATCTGCTGGTCTACCCAGTTTGGCGATATTCTCTCAACTGCAAATGTTAGGTGTGGTTACCAGATGGTACCTGACAATAATACTTGGAGTAATTATTTATAATAAGGCTAAATAAGTGTAAAAATAGGAATGAATGAAAATCATACTATGACTGTATGTAAGTTTTTGGAAATTAAGACAAAGCAATTCAGTACAAGAACAGAGGTAAGAACTAGAAAAATATTATCATGAAAACATTCATGTGACATTTTTAAACTTCCTGCACTAATGGCTTCTCTTCTCTTCTTCTGAAGGTCTCTTCCTCTCTCACTCATCCTCTGTGTTTAATCTGGGCTATTCATGTCTACATCATTAAGCTTTTGGCAACCACGTCCTTCAATTTAGATCCATATTAATATGTGAAGAGAATGCTAACTCTCTAAATATTCAGTTTATAACAATTACATTTTTCACTTTTATTTTCAAGTAAGGTTATTTGGTTTTAAACATCATTTTTGAAACATAACCATTAGTAATTTTTGTGAATGCTAATTGGGGCAATTCATGGTAATTACTCTCTTAAAAAAATCCCCAGAATCTCAGTAATTTAAATGTATTTCTTGCTAATATCTTAGTTTACTGCAGGTCAGGTAACTCTTTTGGGAGCTGTTTCATTCTAGTCACCAAATATGCATTTTATCATTTTTCTGTCACATAGAACACATTTACTATTGCCCCTAAGTCCCAGGATCCAATACTGGATGCTCTTACTCATATGTAGAAGCTGTATATTTGACCTCACAGATGCATAGAGTAGTAGCAGTAAAGATTAGGAACAGTAAGGATCAGGGAAAATAGAAGGAATCTGTGTCATAAGTACAAAAATACAGTTGTTACAAGAATAAATATATTTTAATGGTCTGTAGCACAGAAGGGTGATGATAGCTTACTAAATATTTTATAAAGACTCGACATACAGGAGTTCAAAGTTTACCAAAAAACAGTGAACCATTTAAATGCTAAATGGGTACTGCTATACAAATCTCAAAGATTATGGGTTCTAAACGCTATATTTAAAAAGCATTTGGCCTATACAGATGAAGGTCCTTCACTGGAGTTAAAAAGGAAAAGGACTTTGTCACTGTTAGTTTCTAGTATTAAATATTTATCAGGATTCAACAGTACCCTAATCATTGACAGAAGAGTAGAATAGCGTTTACTTTAATTAACCTAGTATCTTGAGACTCCTGAAGGAGGCATGTTGTCTTAGTTACTTACTTGCTGGGATACAAAACTGGACACCTACAATTTAAAGGATGAAGGGTGTACTGTGGCTCATAATTTGTAAAAGTGTCAGTCAGTAGTCAGCCGGCTCCAAGGCAGGGCAGAATAGCAGAGGGGGAAGGTGGTGGAAGTGTTAGGAAGGAGAGAGAGAGAGAGAGATTAAATGAGGAGGGAGGAGGGTGGGAAACATACCCTTCTAGGCCATGCCCACAGTACCCTGATAATCCAATCAGATCACAAAAGCCCCACCTAAAAGCATATGAGGGTTTGAGGGGGAAATCTAGATAGAAGCCATAACATGCCACCCCTGGTTCCCAAAAGACTCGTGTTCATCCCTTTATGCGAAATGTACTTAATCCCTCTCTGTGAATCACCAAAGTCTGAACAGTTTCAGCATTGCTGGAAAGTCCAAATGCGAAGTCTTCTCTGAGATTTAAGGCAAACTCTTAGCTGGCTCTCTTCTTTGCTTTCTAGAAGCGCAGTGCAGGCAGGCTTTGCCCATGATGCCCAGTTTTGTATTCTGGTACCTGGCACAGTGTCAGAGAATAACGAGATGGGTGGATCTAAGAATTTAAGGAAATTTTTCAAGTGAGATACAATGGGCAAAATAGACAACAGCTCTTTTATTTAACAATTTAATGGTTTTATCAATCTGTCAAACAGGACAGATGTTCAAAACAGTTAAGTTAGAGAGCTGTGCATCTAGCCAGAAGTAAAAAGACCTTGTGAACTTCAAATAAAAGCCATAGTCTTCAAATAAACACAGAGGCTTATTATAGAACTGTTTCTATGGTACTGTATTCTAAAAGATGACTATATTCACTTTCTTTGAAGTGTTTGATGAAAATGATGCTTTTAAGCCATTTGCCATCGAGTGAGTAAAACTTCCTTCAAAATCCAATCTTTCATGGTATGAACAAGAGTTCATATGTTTATAGAGAAATTATTTTTCCCTTTCTTAAAATGTATTGCAGCATTAAGAAATCTCTTATTTTGCAGAGATTATTCTGTTGCTGAAATATTTGTTACACTCAACTGGTGAATATCTTCTTCCCTTAAGTGAAATATTTCTCGATGTATTTTCAGGCTTAATGCTACTATTTTAATGTCAGTATTACTAACATTTGTACTGACCAAAGAGTAGACATAAATTCTGCATGCTTAATATTTTTAATCAGCTAATGGGGAAATGGGATGCCTTTTCAACACCATAATATGCCAAGTGATGACGCGACACTTTCACAACAATCTTCCCTTTGAATTACTATGAATTATTTTTAGTGTTATGGAGCATACACGATACCATGAAAGCATCATTTTCTTGTAACTTCGACTTTCTTTGTTTTTAAGGTTGTCATAGACTCAGGAAGGTGTGCAGTATGCAGAAGTAAATGCAGAGACTGAAATCATGTGACTTACTTGGTCATAATAAGGGCGACGGGGGTGCCGGTGGCAGTGGGAACGAAGAGCGTTATGAACATAATTGTAGACATTTTCCTGCTATCCGGCACTGATCAGAGAGCTCCTATACACCTCGGCATTGTTTTTATCATTTTACACGTACTATTACAGTTATTTATCAAAGTAACACTTTAAAGTAACTGGAGTGATAATTCTGTGTTACAGGTAAAAACTCTTATAGCTGAAAGAACACAGATTTGGCTCAATCCACTTATAGAATGTACACTCACATTTAGAAATATTTTAATTAACATATACATGAAACATAATATGTAATATGTATTACATATTACATATACATATGTATGTACCATATATGTCAGAATCAAAATGGAATTACATTTGTCAAGCTCCGCACCACTAAAAATGAAATAAATGACTAAAGATGGTAGATTAAGGAGAGTATTTTGTACATATAGGCCTGTTAAAAACTACTACAAAAAACTCCAGAATCACCAGGCTGCTGCAAATTTACAAATATAAAAATACTTCTGCAAGGACCTCTACCCATGTGCCTGTTTAGTCTTAGACTGACATCATCCTTATTGTTAGTCTTTGTAGCTACATATCTTTGTTTTGTAATAATTCATGTAATCCTCTTCATTTTGCCTTAAAAAACTTCCCTCTATCTCAGCCTTTTATAATAGCTCATGCTTTCCATGACCACCTTGTGATTTTCGATAACTTTTATCTTCAGTCTTTCTCCTTATGGGAGTCCTCATTAATTTACCAAATATTTTTACTTACTTCAATGACTTCATTATTTATTTCACAAAGGTAAAAAGAAAAAATGTGGTTTAAAGTCTAATGAAGCTGGATGTGGTGACAGACAGCATGTAATCCCAGCACTCGGGAGCTGAGGCGGGAAGATTGTCTTGTGTTCAAGGTCAGCCGGGGCTACATGGTGAGTTCAAGGCCAGCCTGAACTACATAGCAAGTCTAAATATCTATCTCAAAGAAACAAAAGAAGTCATATGAAAGTATGCAGTGATATAAACTGATTGGAGGAATAAAGCCACATTTAAATAAAGGGTTAATAGGAAGGTTTTAATATTTGTCTAGCTATGGTGAATTTTACTTACCTAATCATAATATGGTTTACAATGAAAATTTGATCTATAGGGAAACTTATTTTCTAAGATTAGACTGGTTCTACTAGAGGCATCATACATCATTTAAGTGGCTCAGAGAGACAAGATCAATAATTGAAGACACCTATTCTTTCTGGGGTTCCCCTAGTGGTGTATATGCTTCCTCCACATAGAAGTAACATGGTTTAGTTATGAACTGAATGCTTGTGTCTCTCCCAAATTAATATGTTAAAGTCTAAACCCAATAGGGCTATATTTGGAAAAGAGGCTCTAAGGAAGTACCTAATGTTGTAAGAGTTTATATCTGTGGGGCTTGGACCTGACGGGATTAGTGTCCTCAAAATGATGTACAACATGCCTCACACCTTTTGCCAGGAGCAAAAAGAGGCCATGTGCGCTTGAGATGGCAGCTGCCTACAAACCCCAAAAAGTCTCCACCAGAAGCCAATGGTACTGACACAGGATCGCAGACTTCTAGCCTCTAGAATTAGAAATAAAAAAAAAAAATGAACTCTATTTTCAAGTCACTCACTCTATGGTATTTCGTTAGGGCATGGATTCTGAGTATGATTTCCCCTTGTTTATTTTCATATCACTGGACAATAAGATAAACCTGTGCTAAAAATTATTGGGAGAATTTAATACGTTGGATTGTATTTAATTATTGTCCTTTAAGCATTTCATTATAGCTTCCCGGGCAATCACATTTTGTGTGATTGCAGTATTTAGGGTGTATTTTATTGACTTCCAGCTGGGAGAGTTAAACCTACAGATATGTAGATGCTCCTCCACTTACAATGGAATAAGTACTGATAATGTCATCATAAATTGAAAAATATCTTGTCAAAAATGAATTTAAAACACCCAAACTTTTAAACATCATGACTCAGAAGCACAGTGCACTGTAGAGTAACGGTTTTTTGGTCCCTAATCTTGCGATTTACTGGGAGCCACACTTGGTGCTGTTGCCAAATAGTAGCAGAGATTATCATTTCACTATTGCTAGCCTGCGAAAGATCAAAGCTAAAAGTTCAAAATATGGTTTCTATTGAATAAAACTGCTTTTGCAACATAGTAATGTCAAAATATAATAAATTGCAATAATTTAAATCAGAATCTCTTTATATATATTTCTTTCTAGGTCCTTGACTTAATTTTTAGTGTTCCACTAAATCTTCTCTAAATAAAATATGGGAAGTCAACTAATTATCATTCACTTGTTACCCAACGCCTTGCAATAACAATGAGAAACTTCAATTTCCAGGTTTAAAATGGGGTTAAGGAACTTCAAATGTTTAACTCTTTGCTTAACTCTTTTATTTTTAACAAATCACTTATGAAATGTAATATCTCGTTAAAGAAAACAAGATTATTATCCCGGATCCAGCTATTTACATACCAAGATACCAAGATACTCCTAAACTCTGTTATACTTGTACCTCTGCCTCTCTAGCTTGATTTTTCTTGCTGCATGTAATCTACCAAAAATTATTATGGAACTAGTCTGCAAGGGTGACATGAGCTTTGTCTACTACTGGTTGTGAAAGTGAATGCTGAGAAATTTCAGTAAGAAATTTCAACAATATTTGTTACCTTTTAAATATTCTCATTTGAATAAGAAAGAAGTCTTTGCTTTTGCTAAACATTGGTAAATATTAGATAACCTGAATAATATTAATAATTTGTATAATTTTAGGAATATTTATTTAGAAAGATTAAATTTTTTGTGAAGCTTTTCCTGCAGTCATTAAAATCTTAATCTATATCAGACAGAAAGGTGAAACAAGACTTCAATATACAGTATTGATTAGATAATTCTAGGCCATAAATGCCAATACTATCACTGTGGCATTATGTGACATCTTTCTGAGCTCATTTTTTAGTAGAATTAGTGTAGTCGAGCCATTGGAAATGTAAGGTTTAATTATACAATAAATAAACAATCATTTATTTATGGGTGTAGTTAATGTGATATTGATTCTCCAGCTCATTGTCGACCAAGTGTCAAATCCCGATGTCTAACAGGTGAAGAAATTCTTTTCTCAAGGATACAGTGAAAATTTGATGAGTGACTAATATTTTCTTATTTTGTACAATACTATTTTTCCAAATTTGAAGTATAATAATTTAATTTAAGCTATTTTAATGGATTATAGAAATGAAATTGTTTTTCATTTTTGGTTGAGGTTCTCTCTGGAAGTATCTGCCTCTGGAGAAATTAAATTCCATTAACCGCGTGATTCATTTAACCTGCAATTCTCAGAAAACAAACAACACTGCCCATCACCAGAGGATTTGTATTTGAAGAAGAAACCACTTTGGTCCTAAAGCTTGTGGATTTTTTTTTTTTTTTATCATCTTCTCAGTGTGCTTAGGTAAACAATATAACTATTCACTCTGTGCCCCTTCAAGGACTGTTAAAAATGTTTCAGCTTTTTGCAACTCATTCAAGCTAAAGGAGCCGTTCTACAGAATTAAAACTGATTCTCCTTAGGTTTGCTTCTTTTTTCTTTATGTTTTCTAAACTATTCTTAATTTTCTGTATAGCTTCCTTTCACAAAATACAGATTTATTTTATGCATAGGTTTATTAAGTGGTCATTTATTTTACTTGCTGGAAAAACCACAGATAAAGAAAATGTATTATCACTAAAACTTATACAGGCCAAGTTCAAATACAGGTGTACACTTATTTCTACCTTCTCTCTCTACCTACTTCTCTTCTACTCCTTCCCCATTTGCATATGAGAATTGCATGTTTTATTCAGTCTTCAAAAACAATTTAAAATTATGTTTGAAAAATAGTGCTGAAACAATATCAGCAACTTGAACACCTATTTAGTGCTTTTTCATGTGACGTCATTCCAAAATGCTAGAAAACATCTAGTACTATCAGAGTTATATGTTCAGACTTTTTGAAAAATATTCCAGATCCATCCCTTTGCATTTTGTGCTCTAAATTCAATGAGAAGAATGTAAAAAAGCCAACGTATTAAAAAAAAAGTCTACATAAAAATGGCTAATGGATTTAATCCTATTGGAATTCTAGGTTCATTGTATTCAATATAGTTTTACTAGAATTATCTTTTAAATTATATTAAAAGTTTTGTTTGTGAAGTATCTCTCAATAATCATACCAACTGCACATTCACCAAATAACCTGAGAAAAATATTCAATAGTTGGTGAACATATATATCACACTAAGGACAAAAAACTGAGGAAAAAGTTCTTCATATCCAAAAGGCTGTCTGCATTTTAGAAGATATTTTAAATTACCACAAAATATAAAACCAAGAGAAAAATAAAACATGATAAGATAACTGTGAAGTCAGGAACATGATACAAGAATTCCTTGTATAAATCTTTATACAGATACCTATAATTATGAGGGCAAAATAAAGATAAATGGGGAGTTAGAAGCTCTGTGTCACGTGTTACAAAATGAATATTTTTGTCTCCTCAAAACTCACACGTTGAAAAACGAGCAGCCTTTGTGAGTATTCAGGTTACGGGAGTGGACCTTTCTGAGTGGGACTGGTGACTTACAAATGAGACCGGAACTCTTGCATTCTGTCTTTGTTCTCTGCCATGTGAGGTCACAGCAAGAAGGCTCCATATGTGAAAAGGACTATTTTGATCATTTTATTTTAGCACAAAAATATTTATAGTATATACTATTGTTCTTTCTTTAGGTCCAAGTTGAGCAAATTGAAACTTTACTTTTTGAGTGTTTCCTCCATAAATGGTGCTGGATGTGGCTGATCCTTTGTAAAACTCAGTTTCTCCATGTACTATGAAAGCAAAGCTTCCTGTTTTGATGAAAATGAGATTCTGCTTTTGAAATTATGACAGTAGTATTTTCCTCATAAGAGGCATTTTCCTTCACTGTCACACCAATACTTGTGTTACAAGTGTGGTTAGTCCTCACCTCTCCGGGCTGTACACTGTCCTGCATGTTGGTTCAAGTCAGTACAGTTTCAATCCCATGAGGCCTTTCTGCGTCCATCCACAGAGATTTATTTATTTTTCTCTGGTTTTATGCAAGGGCAGCAAATACATATTATATCTCTTCTTAAATTTGGAGACCTGAAATACCTTCCTTCATTCCCCTCCCACAATCTCATTAATTTAGAAACCTGTGGGATTTTCAGGAGCATTAGAATTTTGGAGGCTGACAAGAAGGGTCCATGGCTATTTTGTCTTTTTAGTTTAATCTTAGGAAACATTGGAATATTTTTCTTTCTGGAAAAAAATGGGTAACTGCTATCTAATTTATCAATAAATTGCTCTTAAAATATTTTAAAATGTAATTTCTCAATAGTGATATTTAAAACACTGGTTATTTCAAAAGGAAAAAATATTATATACACAAGCATTGAAATTAAGAATGCTGATATTGATTTGTATAAATATGTTCAAAAATGCATGTAACCCTTGGGGCAGTCTATCTTCTGATAGTGATATTTAAACATAGTCATTTTCACATAAACTGGAATTAACTTCACAAAAATAATTTGTTCATGAAATATGCTAAGTCACTTAGCAAATGGATACTGTGATCCTGTGGTGGACTTACTGTGGTCAACTTGAAGGCCCAGCTGAACTGAGTTGGTGAGGTTCTGGGTCTAGAGGGTCCACCTGAGGATTGTTGCTGATACAACATAAAGGAGAACCAGAGCAGAAGATAGCCACCAGCTGTTTCCCAGGAGAAGCTCTGTTGTGGCTGTTCTCCCGAAGGGAACTTGACTGTTCTCCTCACAGGAGGAGCTCAGGGCCTTGCTATCCTCAGGAATGGCTGCTGTTCACTTCAGGGGAGCTTGGCT
Source organism: Hystrix cristata (assembly GCA_004026905.1). NCBI lineage: Eukaryota > Metazoa > Chordata > Mammalia > Rodentia > Hystricidae > Hystrix > Hystrix cristata. The sequence goes on along the minus strand of PVJO010008569.1, from coordinate 36,127 downwards.
TTCATCTCCAACGTGAGTATCATATCCTTGTTCCAGTATAGATTTCTTCAGCCTTTTAGTGCAGGCACGGACTTACACGAGACAGTGCTGTGAGCTCCCAGCCCTTGATTGGATCTTTCGGCTCTCCAGTTTACAGACAGACGTTCTGCACACTTCCTATATTTGGCTTGTGTGTGTGAATGTTGTAATGTGTAAATGTCCTAAATTAAATCTGCTCTGTTGCAAACCATTGACTATAAAAAAGTAGCTAACACAGTCCTAAAACATCTAAGTGTATTTTACATAGTGTACTACGTAATCTTGTGTTACGTGACAAAAAATGTTATTTGATACTACTTATGAAAACATATTTGTTAATGAGAAGTATTAATGACTGATTTAAGATCAACAGTCAAAAAGACATAGAACCAAAGCAGAAGAAAATTTTGCTCCATGCCTAGATCTGATCCTAATTTCTTTACAGCTCTTCTGGATGAAGCCGAGTTATGATGATAAATAGGCTAAATGAACTGATATTTAGAACTTAGCTTCTCTCAAAATCATTTTACTACAAGTATTTGTAATGTGTCCAGCAGTGATGCATTTGGTAGGATGTCATTAGAATATGTCATTAGGATTGTGTCTTTATTGCATGTGTGTGAGTGTTCCGTCTACTTCATTTATCTCGTCACCTGAGACTGAAGTTGTCATGTTGGTTAGACATCTTTCATTTGTCGTCTGATTGTTATTTGTCAGCGTCTCTGTCTAGCAGTCTAATTTATTACGGATCTAATGCATCTCTGTGCATCACACCATTCAACTCCAGAATGGCTTCTTTGTCCTATTGCATTTTTCAGTTAAGTCTCATCTAAAAGATTCAGTTATTTCTATAATAAAGGAAAAAGGTACAGTTCGTGGTCTAACATGCTTACTTTGATGTAATGAAGGTTGAGTAAGTTTTAATTTTTTTCAATTTTCATCTTAGTAATTGTGTTTGTAAAATTGTGAATTCAGACGTGACACTGACATCAGGAGTAATTTGATTAATTATACACTTACCCTAAAATGTGTATTTTCATTTCAAATAGTTATCTAAAACGTTATAGGTATGTTAACTACAAACACTGTGTCACTAAGGTACCATGTCTGACTGATCTTTCATTTCCAGTTCTCTGGGTAATGATACGATAGTTCTACTGTCGTAAGTTTTGTCACCAACAATTTCCTATAAGACTGAAGAAGCTGATACAAATACATTTAGTTGAGGCGGCAGCGTATTCTTGGAATGACAAATAGAAGCACTGAACTCACCAAGGTGGATAATGCTGTTCCAGCAGTGTCTTATCATATAACTTTTCACAAGACATATATTTTAAAACTCATTTCTTTCACAAAGAAATCACAAAATTTGTCTTAAATCCCGGTTGTGGTATTTTTGCTCTTGCCATAATAATTTCTACCAGATTAGCAGTCTAGATCTCTGGCCAAAAACATGAAAGGAGGAACAGATGAATAAAAATGAACAAACCAATAAAATATATGAACAAAATAACTGTTTAGATGTTGTGCAGGGCAGCACTAGTCAATTTTCTGTTAGAAAAGGAAAGTTACGAAGGTCATTCTAGCACTCTGGCTAGATGCACGATCTAGCCTTGAGCACACGAAGAGAGTACCAAGGCGAAGTGCAGTTACTGTGAAGGCCTGAAAAAGTTGAAATTAGAGTTCATGGCTGCTCAATGGCTGGGATTTGTGTGAGCAATCTAAAAAGGAGAGTGTTAAACAGAGAAGCTTCAGAAATTTTCCAAAGGTACCCTTCATTTTTTGACCACATGATGTGTGGTGAATTTGAAATGTGAGTCTTCATCAGTTTGTAAGAGAAAACTTATCTTGGAGAGCTGGAAACTGCAGTGCTGGGTGTGTAACAGGCTGAAATAGGCTGTAATGTGAAATGGGCTGTCCGCAGGCATTTGACTGAGACCCAGAAAGGACGTGTGTAATCATTAGTGTGACCATCTTGAATGATGTTATGTCTTGTCCTAGTGAAGCTAAAAATAAATACCCAAAGATCAAAGCTTCCATATTATTAAATTAAATACTTATCACCCTTGTCTTAAATTAAAAACTACTAAAAACATTTCAAGGGAGATGATAAGTCAGTCTCATCAATAGAATATTTGTAATGTCCACCATACAACACAGATCACTAAATATACAAACGATCAGAACATGTCTACAACCCAGGAAAAAGTAGTCCAAAGAAACACAGCCATAGATACAAAGCTGTCAAAAGGAGCACCAAAGGACTTAAAGTGGAGATTAAAAGCATGTTCAAGAAATGAGGAAACAATGCACATGAATTTTTGTAGACAAATTAAAACTAAATAAAAAATAAATAATGAATTCTACAATTGAAAAAGTATCTGAAGTGAAGAATTCATCGAGTAGGCTTAAAGATCATATACTGAAGATCCATATATTTTATAATGGATAATAAGCAATTTTCCAAATTAACCAAAAGAAAAAAGCTGAAGAGCAAAAATTAGTCTCAGTTACATGAAGCCTTCCATCTGCATTCTTAGAATCACATGTAAGAATCCATGTATCAGAAGACAGAAGTTAGGGCAGAAAAAACAAAAAAATCTGCATAAATTAGCTAAAAATGTTTCAGATTTCATCATAATATCAAATCTTAACGTCAAGAAGGTTAACAAATGGCTTGCAGGATAAAAATCAAGGACAACCGTACACAAGCACATCATGGTCAAATTGTTAACTCTCAAACAAAAAAAGAGAAAAATCTTAAAAGCCACAAAGAGAAAATATATTAAACATAGAGATGAGTATGAGGGATAATAACAGCTACATTGATTTATCTTCTGAAGCTATGTATTTTTCAGAAACTTAAATAAAATAATCGAATCAAATAAAAAAGTTATAAAAATCAATATAGCATTCTATGAACATTGAGTATGTCCTTTAAAATAGAACTAAAATAAAGATGTACTTTAGATAATCCAGTGCTGAAAATTCAGCATCAGGATACATGAATCAAAAGATTTGCTTAAAGAAGTTATAAAGGCTAAAGGAAATTTAGAGCAAAATGAAATTCCATTCTACGAAAGTCAGAAAGGATAGCAGAAATGGTGAATGTTGGTAAATATAAAGAATGTTTTTATCTCTTTTTGTAAAAAGAGTGCCTGTTTAAAGGAAAACGACAACAGCAAATTTAAATCTGTATTACATAGCCAGGAATAAAATGTATAAAAAAGAGAAAAGGCACAAAAATTAACAAAGATTTACATTGTAATTTAAGTTTTATATTTACCTATAAAAAGAACGAACCATGTTTCAATCGCTAATCCAAATTAAAGATAAAGCTAAAAATAGAAAAGTTAAAAAGGAATGATAAATTACTTACACCAGTAAAAAGAGGGAAGGAGAAATAATTAGATCTACTGATATATATAGTGTAATTAAAATATATGGTATTTAAATTTAAAAATTAATTACATTAAAATTTCTGTTAACCCCTCTCAAAATAGCACCCCAAACATGTTTATGTCATCATTCTTGCCACTTTCTGAAGCAGATCTGGAAGCCCTTTGGTGAATGTCTCTATGAGATGTGAATAAAAATATCATGAATGCCGAAGGCAACTAGAGTCGTGAAAACGGGCTTCCAGAAGAGCTTGAGAAGGTGGCAAGAGGGCTGAAACAAGCGTGTTTGAATTGAGGGGCTGGATTTTGTGGGGCATTAATGGCAATGTGTCTTTTAGGGTGATATTTAAAAAAAAATTAAACCTTTACTGTATTTTGTGATCACATATCACAGATTCAAAATAATTCACATTAAATATAATATGCTTTTTTATAAAAATTTGACAAGCTGATTCTAACATTTAAATGAAATTTTAGTGGATTTAGAATAGCAGGTATCTACATGCAAAAGAGCAGTGTTTAAGGGCATAATATTAAATCACAGCATGTAAACTACACCTGATAATGTGATTTACCTGATTAAAAAACGACATGTAAATTAATGTTGGATTTTAATTTTAATACAATATGCCAGTCCACATCCTTTAATTGGAGAATTAACACAAATTCCATTTAGGCTACTATAGAAAAGTATCCAGTTGCTTTGTCATTTTTCTAACATCTGATTCTTTCCTGATGTTCACTTGCTTCTCTACTCTATCTCTTTTGTGTGTAGGGTTACTGTATTTTTTGTAGTTCTGTCTTTGTGGTCATGAATTCCTTTAGTCTCTGCATATCTCAGAAGGGCTTTCTGCTTTGAGTCTGAAGTGTAGCTTTGTTAGATATAGTAATCTAGGTGGACAGCTATTTTCTTTCAGAGCTTGAAATACTTTCTTTCACGCCCTTCTGACCCTAGCTCTGCCAGCTGAGAAATCTGCTGTTATTTGCATGGGCTTGCTTTGCAAAGTGATGTGGTGTTTTTGCTTTCAGCTTTCATTTTTCTTCTGTGTTCTTGACATTTTCACTGTAAGATGATGTGAGGAGGCTCTTTTCTGGTCATATGTAAATGTTTCCTATATCTGGAGGTCTATATCATTCTCAAGATTAGAAAAAAGTTCAACTGTTTTTTCACTAAATAAAAGTTCTTTGACATCAGGATCTTGATGCCCTTTTCTGTTCTAAAATCTTGTTAGTTTTGTCTTTTAGTCATATTCCAGAATCTTACACACCTCATGCATTTTTTTTTCATTTATTGCTATCTGAACGTGGCAATTCATCTAATTTTCCTTAAAGTCTTTATTATTATTATTATTATTTTTTTATCAAGAACATGTATTGGTACACTGTATACATAATGATCACATTCATCAGAGTTATTTTGTACCTGTACATGATATATCTTGGTTCCCCCCTCTTCCTCTCCCCTCCCTTCTGTTCCCTTTTCCCTATTTACAGCAGGTTTATTTATATTTTTCCATTTTTTCTCTATCCTCCTTCTTTCCTTTTTCCCTTCTTTATTTCCCCCCTTTCCCCTTTCTAGTTCTCCTCTCTTTAAGATAATATCCTTAAAGTCTTGAAATTCTACCTTCTGAAATTCTACCTCATTACTCTGTTAATGAGACCTTTTGAGGTTTTCATTTGAATCACTGGGCTTTTCATTTCCAAGATTTCTAATTTTTTTTTAGAGTATCTCTTCATTGACTAGTTCCTTCATATCCTCTAGTGGCATTCTTACTTTATTCAGCTGTTTGTTTGCATCCAGTTTAAGTTTTATGATCATTCTTGTAGTAGAAGGAATGAAGAAACAAATAACCCTTCAACACTAGGTTAGGATTAGCATTAGGGTGACGGTTGGGGTAAAGTGTAGGGCGCCAAAATGCTTTGGCTTTGGCATCATGTTTAGAGCACAACACATCTTAGAGTTGGTGTTGGGCTAAGGGGCGGGCACAGCAACATTTTCTTCAGGGTTAGGTTTAGGATTAGCAATAGAGTGAGGATTAGGCTGAAGTTTAGGGCACCAAAATGCTTTGGGTGTAGTGTAAGGTTTAGGAAACACCAAAGCTTACCTTCAGTGCTGGGCTTAGGGGCAGGGCACAACAAAATTTTCTTCAGCAAATGGCTGGTCTTAGCGTTAGGGTGAGGGTCAGTGTGAATTTTAGAGTGCCAAAATGTTTTTGCTTTAGTGTCATGTTTGGGACACACCAAATTTTAGAGTAAGAGTTAGATTTAGGCTTAGGGATGGGGCACTAAATTTTTTTTTCAATGTTATGTGTAGGATTAGCCATAAGGTGAGGGTTGTGGTACAGTTTCAGGCCACAGAATTCTCTGGCTTTAATATCATGTTTAGAGCACACCAAATCTTAGAGTTAGGGTTAGTGCTGGCACACTAAAAAATTTTCTTCAAGGGTAGGATTAGGGTTAGTGTTAGGGTAAATGGTATGCTGCAGTTTAGCTTGCCGAAATGCTGTGGCTTCACTGTCATATGTAGAGCACATCAAATCTTAGACTTAGTGTTGGGGCACAACAAAATTTTCTTCAGGATTAGGGTTAGGATTAGCATTAGGGTGAGGGTGGGGGTAAAGTTTAGGGCGGCAAAATGGTTTGGCTATAGTGTCCAGTTTAGGCCACATCAAATTTAGTGTTAGTGTAAGCCTTAGAGGTGAAACACAACAAAATTTTCTTCAGATTAGGGTTAAGATTGCTGTTAGGGTGAGGGTTGAGGTAAAGTTTACAGCACCAAAATGGTTTGGCTTTTAGTGTTCAGTTTACAGCACACTAAATATCAGAGTAGTGTTAGGCTTGTGGGCGGGGCACTTCAAAATTTTCTTGAGCAACAGAGTTAGTATTACCCTTGAAGTGAGCTTTAGTGTGAATTTTCCGGCACCAAAATGCTTTGGATTTAGTGTCTTCTTTAGGGCACACCAAATTTTACGCTTAATGTTGGGCTTAGGGTTTGGGCACAACAAAATTTCCTTCAGGGTTAGGGTTAGAATTAGCTCTAAGGTGAGGCTCGTGGTAAACTGTAGGGTGCCAAAGTGCTTGGGCTTTAGTGTAATTTTTAGGGCACACCAAATGTTAGTGTTGGGTTTAGAGTGGGGCACTACAAAATTTTCCTCAGGGTTAGGATTAGGGTTAGTGTTAGAGTGAGGGTTCAGGTAAAGTGTACGCCCCCAAAATGCTTTGGCTTTTCTGTCATGTTTAGGGCACACCAAATGTTAGAGTTAGTGTAAGATTTAGGGGTGGTGCACCGGAAAATTACACAGTTAATGTAAGTCATCCTACAAGATGCCACAAAACAATGAGCAGTAATGTTGTAAATGACTAACTCTGACCTTGATTTGTACATTAATCAAAATACAAATCACCTTATTGAATGGAGAAAGTAATGTGGGAAGAGTAGGAACATAGACAACCACAAAGACCACCCACGCCAAAAACTAAATATCACAAAAAAGAATCTGAAGTTAGAGTAATTCAGAAGGCACAGAGGATTTATTACCTGGAGATCCTAAGAAAATTGTTCATCTAAAAGTGTACACATTCTGTAACAAACCTGAGCTAGATACAATGAATGGGAAATTTACTGTGTATTACTTGTGAATTACAATTGCATCAAAATTAGATTTGAGATTTATGTGAATTAAAAACAGTGTTAGATATACTTTCTCAGAATGCAGAGTAGATGACTTGGAGTGAATTTAAATTTAATGAAAACTGCTATCATTTTTACCTAAAAGCCAAAAGTGTGACCAAGTGCTCTCTTTATAATAATCTGTCTTTTGATTTACTAATACTTGAGTATACTAAGTACAATTGCTACTGTTTGTTTTATTTTATAACAATTAACTTTGCTATGATAGTAACTGTTACATATTTGACTTTATTTTTATTAACTTATATTGTGTTAAATTATAAATCGATCGAAGGTAATAGAGTAACTTGAGAATGTAAGCACAATTTCTTACATTGTTTCTGGAGAAATGATACTCCGAATGGTAGAGAACTAAGTTATAAATAGATAATTAAATGTGAGAATTAATTTTGTTTCATGAGGATTAATTACTTTATGGGAACTACATAAATCATTTAAACTTTATTGCTAAAAACAACATGTGCATTGAAAAAGGCCATGATTATCCTCTATGAATAATAAGTTGATATAATTTTAGTCAAATTGCTTACTACCTAGAGGAGTGTTAACATTGCTCTTCTTTACTATAGACTCTCAGTCAGAGGTCAAGTTGTATCTGGGAATCTGCTGTGTCCATATGCCATCTCTGTAGCATGCCATCAGGTGAAATTTGTAATAGAATACATTCAGATGCTTAAAATTATCCCGGGAAATCCCACGATACATAAGACACAGTCCTGCTTAAACTCTCGGTCTTAATGGGGGAAACAACTTCATATTTTGGCTAACGTTATTTAGATTCATGTCATGAAGCTAAAAAACACTATTTGTTCTACAGACTCTTCCCCTGGTCTCAGGAAAATGAGCATAAGATTAAACATTTAAGAAAGAATGTATTCGGTATGAGAAAATATTTTAGTAATATAAAACAGAAAAGTAAAAGATGATGTGTGCTTTATCACTTGTGTGAGTTTGAATTTATATCTGACACTCTCAGAGACCCTGAAAGAGCAAATAGATCTTTCTGCAGTTTCAAAGGAGCCAAATCCTCCATGACAGCTTAGTACAGAACGAGACTGTTAAATTTCAAACATGCAAATATCGGCACAGCAAAAAGACAATTATGCTTTAAATTTTAAAAAGCATGTACGGGGATATTAAAACTACAAATAACATAGTACTTATTTTCAAGAGTTAAGTATTTCTTATCCTGATCACCTAGATAAAGGGAGTTTAATGATATTGACAGCAAATTTGAAGAAATGATCCATGGTAGAATCCTGAGAAACATCAGTTTTTGTGCCCCAGGCTACATTTGTATGTTGCACAATCCTCTTGAGTGTATGGAAAGCTGTGAATATTATGATGGAATAACATTCTTTGATTAGATTATGATGAGTAATATAATTTTACTTTGAGTTTGCTTTGGTTAAGTAAAAGAGAGATTATTATGGGCAGACCTGATTTAGCGAGATGAACCACTTACATAAAGGTGAATCATCAGAAAGAACCACATGTGTTGACCTTGAAGAAGCTGACTAAGATATCATGGAGAAGGCCCAGGAGTAAGACCGGTGGGTGGCGTGTTGGAGCTAAGAACTTCAGTAAGTACAAAGAAAGAAATTCTGCCTGTAGCTAATTTACTGACTGGAAAGAAGACCTCAAGTCTTAAAATGAGGTTCTTTTTTTGGCCTTCGCCTCTGTTGGTTTCTGGTGAAATCCTGAGCAACGGAACTCACTAATTCATATACAGAACTCTGACAAAGGGAATCTGTAAAATAACAGATGCTTACACGACTAAGTTTTTGGTATTTTGTTGCACAGCAATAGAAAACTACTACTCTCCACTGTCATATTGAGGTGGCTTGCTTTCCAAAGTACAACAATTAGTGAAAGTATTAGCAAATAGACACATACAAAGTGATAAAAGCGAGTGAGCTTAACTGACTTTCATTTTTTTTTTTTTTTAGGTTTAGAAAACTTTCATGTAGCTAGTACAATGAACCAAATGTCTTAGGCTGAAAATGTCATAACAGAATGAATAATGAAATATAACATAGCTCTCCCAAAGAGTATCAGAATAAGACAATCTATAAAAGTATATACAGTTTGATGAATCCTCTACTAATCAGCTAATAAACATGTGAAATTAACTAGAAATTTTTAGTTTATGTTTTTGTCCTCAAGATAACTGTTCAAATTCAACAAGGCAAATGGTTAGGGATGTTCTATTTAAGAAAAAAAATCATATGTGACTAGTGTTAAAAGGAAATAGCAAACCACATAAAAGTTCAGGAAATAGGTTAGAAATGCCAAGACTATATATCAGGGTGTAGTTTAGTGCTATTCTGTGGGAGAGCACTTATCTAGCACATGAGGCCCTGGGTTTAATCACTAGCATCTCTCTCTCTCTCTCTCTCTCTCTCTCTCTCTCTCTCTCACACACACACACACACACACACACACACACACACACACAAAACTTCCAACTTTCTCATATAAGTTGATATTCCAAGCAAGCTTCTTAATGTCAGTGCCTCAGTTTGTATGTCTATAAAATGGGGCTCATAACATCGACCTTACATGAATTAAAATCTGAAAATGTTAGTGTGTCAGTCACAGGAAATGCTTATAATTAGCTTTAATGTATATAGGAAGCACATAAACCCAGGAGTCTTGCTTATATCAGATCATTATATTTATTATTTTTGTTATGACACCCTAGCCACATGCCCAGAAGCACCCTCGAAACCTTGGCCCTGCCTAGCAAAACTCTGCCCTGTTAACACAGAATGCAGCACTCCAAAGACTTCCAGCCTGGATGGCAATTTGAAGGACCAGAAAGGCTGCTAGACTACAGTTTCCCACCCGGACCCACACTCCTAGTATGCCTTGTTACCTGCTGCTAATCACATACCCTTCAGATCACCCTGACTGCCTGCAGACTCCCACCGGGGTGACAATGACCTCTAATCTGATGGGCTGAATTATATCTTCCCCAAAGAGTTCTCAACCCCACATATGGAGAAGAGGCCCATGTAAGTTTGTCCTACTCTCAGCTGTAGGTACCACATACAGTTTTCTTCTTTCTCGTCACTCCTTTATCAGAGTTTAGTGATTCTTTATAAATCTTACAGTTAAAAAAAAAGAATATTTAGATGTAAATAATGTTTCTAAAACACTGAATCTCGAACAAAGGTTGTATTTCATGCTTGCCATACTTGATTTATGAAATACAGCAGAGTTTATGCTATATTAGTTAATATATGTATGGTTTAGTCAGACAGATGATTTGTCAATATCTTTAAAGAAAAAATGATTTTTAAAAATCTAAAGACAGTCACTGATCTCTTGGCTCTATTTAATGCTGTATAAAGGCTTTGTATTTTTCTTTCAAGTTAGGATATCTACATGCCTTCAAATCGTCATGTTTAGTTTTATTGTGTGACCATATTCACAGTTTACTTGGTTGTTTATCAAATTGCCAAACTGAATTCATCAAGATATAATTAATACTGTCTATTATATTTGTTAAATTCATTTTCAACAAAAAGATAAATTACATCTACATTTTGTTACTCATTTCATGTTGAAATGAAACAGAAAACGACAGTTCTTCCAATAATTGGTCTCTCTTCTATTGACAATATCCAGTCTCTTACAAAAATATCAAATAATTGTTCTATTATACATCTGTAACTTTTCATCAAGTGAACATATCTAGTTATTAAAGTGATTATCACCTTTATGAGGCAGAACCACGCCGACTAGGCCACTTAGAAAGCAAATATTGTCCCCGTGGTAAGAAGAATGATGCACACAATTGTCCTAAACTTGTCCATGCCCTCCTTTCAGGAATATGTGACTATATTTCATTACATGATAAAGCAATAAAGTTGCAGGCAGAATCAAGTTTACTAACTTGTGGAACTTACCATGAAGCGAATATCCTAGACTATCCAAGGGGAGGAGGTAATGATTTCCTTTACAGTGGGAAAAAGACATCAGAAAAGGGAGTTAGGATGCGGGAAGAGAAGGCAAACTGCACTTTTGAAGGAGGAAGGGGACCACGAGCCAAGGATTGAGGGAATCTACAAGAAACTAGAAAGGAAAAGGAAACAAAGCCTCCCCTAGCACTTCTAGAACAAAATAATAATGCTTATCTCTTGATCTGAGTCTACTGAGACCTCTCTCAGGCGTCTGATCTACAGAATTATAAGATATAAAATTTATTTATTATTGTTTTAGGGCACTACATTTGTTTCAAAACAACAATACCAAACAAATAAACCTACCAGTTTCTGCTGCGACCCGCATGACCGAGTAGAACAGGGCAGAGGAGCGGCAGGGGATGAAAGAGATTCACACAGGACAGCTGGGACCGGGTGGAGCCATCAGCCTGATGAGCAGAACGGCCACCCCAGGAAAGCACAATCTTTATAGGCTTCAGCAGAACACAGTGTTAAGGGAACGTGCTAAATTATTTGAAATAAAGGAAGAGATTCACAAAAATAATCTGAAGGCCACGTCAGCTAGTGGTATTACCAAGAACTAGCAGTACTGGGAGATGGGTACAGAATAAACTTTTGACCTGAGGCCTTACCAGCCAGGCCTGTTATTCTCAAACCCAGTACAAACTAGCTTTCTTGGGTTAGGTCCCTGTCAATTAAGGCTACAGGTAAGGAGCCCAGGATTATTTCCTTAAAATGCTCCCTATTTAGCAGGTGAGGGTGAACTCATTTTGTACCCACAACAAGTTTCTGGAGGGAATCCTTATTCTTGTTTCTAAGGCCAGTGAGACTGGTTTGAAGTTCAACAACCATGACTGTAGACACACACAATTTTCAGGTAATCTTTTCTTTTCTTTTCTTTTTTTGTTTGCAGGTAGTGTTTTCTATGGAGGAAAAGTAGCTCATAAATCCAACTGGAGAAATAAGGTAAGTTGAGCCCAAAGTCTCCTGATGAGATGGTATAGAGCAACTGATTTCATATTCACAAAGCCCTAAGACATTTACGCTGGAGATAAGAAAAATACATTGCCTTAATATATTGCATGAATCTATTTATATACAAGTAATTTCATATTACTCTAATGGTGAAAAAGATGGTACCTTCCCTTGGAACCTTTTTCCATACTGCTAATTCATTGTTTATGCATATATACTTTTTCATAAATGACTGAAGAGGCAAGCCTTTGGTTTGGTTTCGGAAATATATGGCTATATTTGCTTACGAATTTGCCATACTGAATTGAAATATGTTCTATCCTCCCACCCTTTTACAAAAGCATTTTGCTTGCTTGCCAGCATTTGAGGAATAATAGAATTAGTTCATGAGGTATGAAAGACAATAGAGCTCCCTCCCAAAGTTGTCATGTTATCTTTGTGGCCACCTGGCCTGCTTTCTGACACGAGAGAATATTTTAGTTTATTATTTAGAGCTGAACACATCAGTTCTTCTAGACAAGTTTAAGAATCTAAACAAAGTATTTTATTGCAGACAAAACGTACTGTGGCCTTGAATGGATAATTCATTAGTAGTGAACTATTTTCATTTTAAATGCCTTTTAACATTAAAGCAGCAAGTTATGTTGAGTATAAAACTCGCTATGGCAATTGTGACATATCTAAAGATTCTTCCTTCTCAGAAATATGACTATTTCAGGTTAGATGATTTATTTCCAGAGCAATAATGTGATACATGTTATGAAGATTATCCTGTTACTGGCCACTCAAAGTTTGCTTGCTGCCGACCAAAGCAGTGAAGGCTGTTTATTTTGGTGAAAAGGAAAAGGCCTTTGTTCAAAGCCAGCTCCCAGAAGATCTCGCCGTGACAAGGTGTGTAAGGTCTTTCACAGTGAAGAACAGAGGGGAGGGGAGAGCAGTGACACCCCAGACATTTCTAGGCTCACTTCATCACTGCCAGGCATTTACAATTACCTTTTCGGTGGAAAGAAAATTGGAGTCTGTCCTTCTGAGGCCAGCATGTGCGCTCTCTCTCTCTGTCTCTCTCTCTGTCTCTCTCTCTCTCTCTGTCTCTCTCTCTTTATAGAGACTGAAGAGAGGAGAGGGTACTGGTTAATGGGTCATGCACCTGCAGGGGGACGTTTGGAGAAGCCGCTTATTTCTAAAAGACAAAAAAAATCTAACTTGTGACACTTTCTGTTGTCAGGCCACTTACATTCCAGCAATGTGTAAAAAAAAAAAACTAAAAATATTGTAAACATTTTATTTAAAATTCAGTTATTAATCTGTGAGATAAAGTGCTGATTTATGAGTAACCATTTGCATTCTTCACTTTTTTTTCTCTCTAATTCCTGAAAGAAATACTACTATATGATTCTACCAAACATGAAGCCATTCTAATCACACGGGCCTGCCCCCTCCTGCTCCATTAGAATGCAACTTATGGCCTGATATCGACAAATTCAAAAATTTTACAATGTGAGGAAGATGCAAGCGAGACTCAACTCTTACTAAATGCTTACTGAGAGCAAGATTTTTTTCAAGTATTTTATATGCATGTGTTCACTTAATTGGTACAAAAAGCAAGAAAATTATTGCTTCCATTTCCCACAAGACAAGTTAAATAATTTGCCCAGAGTCACATAGTGGATCTGGTAGGAATAATAATCATGCTTGTAGTAAAATACTTTCCTCTGTGTTTACCAAAACCTTAGGATAAAATTAATTTGGAGACTCTGCTTGCAAATAACAGGATAAGTTCAAGAAATAAAAGTCAAACTAGTACTGAAATATATTTTAAGGACGTAATAGCATCCAATGAAATACACGGGAAGTAAGTACTAAGGGTGAGATTGGAACCATGCAATAGTAAGTACTTCGAATCACACGTCTTTCACCTTTTTTTATCTTTCACTTATTATCTGTCTTTTCTGCTGCCTTAACCTTTCTTCTCTTTAAACAAATCTTATCTGTCCCTCTTTCTTCGTATTTCTTAGAAGTTAATCACTACACAAAATGTATAGGCCACTAGATTTCAATGCCTAACAGCATTCTTGTGCTGTGGCATTAGGTTGGTTAGATTTTGGTTGGGTACCCGCTTCTATCACAATATTTCTACTGTTAACAACTTAACTTTCAAATACACTGAATAAAACAACATGAACAAGGAACTAGATAACACCTTATTCTTGGCAACTGGAATCTTCCAATGTACAGTATTTGTTATTGTATTAGCATTTTCTCCGCTAAGACACAATACTCCAAACCCCCAACTTAAAGCAAAGAGGTTTAACTTTGTTCATGGTTTCAAGAGATTAAGTCAGTGGTTGACTAGCTGCAAGCTACAAACATCACAGTGGAAGGGTATGGCAGAGCAAAGCTGCTCGGTTCATGGCTGCCTGGAACAAAGCAGGGAGGTATGTCAGAGAGGAAGGTGTGAGGAGCCTGACATAGACCCCAAGGTCACACCTCCATGACCTGCTGAGGAACAGCCAGAAGTGTGGCTCTACCCTTCGCCTCAGTGGATGCCAAAGCCAAGCCAGTCAACCCTGCGCATAACCACTGTTTCCTGGTCTATGGTCAGCTCGATACTGAAATACATCTTTTTAAACCTTACTTAATCTCATATTAAAGACAATAGAGAGTTCATAATTCCACCTAACATAAGACAACTGTCCTGCATACAGTTGGAAATGTAACGAACCCTTACCCAAAGTCACAACTCTTCCTTTCAGCCTTTTGAGAAAGTCTAGTTCAACGTCTCTTCCGTGACACAAGGCAAACTCTTAGCTCCAAAACTTTATTAAAAAAAAAAAAAAAAACCCAGGGTACAATGGCACAGAGTAAACATTACCATTTCAAGAGGGAGGACAAGAGGAATAGAGAAGAATCAGACTGGGGTTGGGGACTTAGCTCAAGTCGTAGAGCTCTACCCTAGAAAGTGCAAGGGTCTGAATTTGATCCCCAGCATCCCCCCAAAATATCCAGTTTAAAAAAAAAAGAATAAGACCAAAGTGAGACCAAAACCCAGCTGGACGATTGTTAATCCCTAGAGCTATAGCTCCATGTCCAGCCTCTGGGACACATGGTCATAAGTCGTGAGTCTCAGTGAGACTGTGTAGCCCCAACCATATAACTTTGCTGGGGCCACTGGTGATCCACAGCTTTCCTTTGTAGATGTTCCGTATTCCTGTCATCTCTGACAGTCTTGGGTCTCACACGCAACTTTGGCTATATTCCCCAGCTTGTCAAAGCACCTACTCTGGGGTTTCTTGTCTGGCATTCCAAATATTTTGAAATCCCATTGGAAGCCTCCCTGACCCCATGACTCTTGGCATTTTTCATGCTGATCAGCCAGCATCATGTGGATGATTCCAAGTTCTGCTATCAACTCGGACCAGGACAGCCTCAGACTTCAAGTTCTTCAATGCCTGAGAATGGTAAAAAGAATGTCAATGTACAAATTCTCTAGGTGGCTTTTCTGTAGCAGGGGCCTCCGGGGCTCAGTTTTTGATAGAAAAATTTACACTTTTGCACAACTGAGCCTGCAATTGGTGGGTTCTTGCTGATACCTGAGATGCTTTCAAGACGTCTTTCGTCTTGTTCCATACAAAGTAGCTTATTTCTTTTTAATGGCACTAATCTCTTTAAAAGCCACACCAATCTTTGGCCCCATATTTACCCAGCATTCTTTCTGGGGGAAAATTTAAGTTTTAAAAAATTTTCTGCTCTGCCTTTTGCCCTCAGCTTTGGCTATAACTCTGGGTAAATGCAGGCAGTGGTACTGTGTCACAGCCTGAGTGTTGAACTATCTTGAAATTTCCAATAAAAGATTATATAGTCCACTACTCTTTTTTTTTTTTAACCAAGAACACGTATTGATACATTGTGGATAGACATAATGATCACGTTCATCCTAGTTAGTTTGTACCTGCACATGATGTATCTTGGCTCCCTCCACTTCCCCACCCCTCCCTTTCACTCCCCCTCTCCTCTTATTTACAATAGCTTTATTTACATTTTTCCATTTTTTTCATTTTCTTTTCTTTTCTCTTTCCCTTTCTTCCTTTCCCCCCTCTTCCCTCTTCCCTTTCTCTTCCCTCTGAACATTGTCTTTCTTTTTCACAATATCTATTTTACCTTTGTGTTCTTATTTATATTTACGGTGTTTCAGAGTCTACCACTCTTAATCTTAGTCACTTGCAAAATCCCAGAGCATGTGCAAAGTGTAGACAAATTTTCTGTTAGGGAACAACACATACGATGTCTAGTTTTGCTGCCAATAGAGTACTTGTTCCCAAGAGAAACCTCCTGAGTGTGGCTTTTACTGTTCACATTCCATCAGCATTCTGGTCTTCTAAGCTCTCACCAAAATCATTTATCTGGTTCTTACTGTCAATATAAAGTTTCTCAAGTTTGCATTTTTAAACCTTCCAAACTCTTCCCACAAACCGGTTCCAAAGATTTCTAAATCACATGGTCAGGCATATTCATAGCAGCAGTCCCAAGTTTTTGGTTCCAATTTTCTATCTTAGCTTTCTTGTCACTAAGACACGATAGTTAATACACACATTTAAAAGGAGAAGAAATTTGATTTTGTTCACAGTTTCCAGAGATTCAGCCCATAGGGTGTTCGTGCCAAGGCACAAACATCATGGCAGAAGAGCGCAGTGAAGCAAAGTTGCTCAGTTCATGGTGGTCAAAAAGCAGAGCAAGAAAAGAGTGCCAGAGAGGAAAGTGACAAGTCACTACGGATAGTTTCCAAGACCCGCCTTTTGTAGTCCTTTCCAACACAGCCGGAAGATGTGGCTCCCACCCCAGAGGTGGATCCCAAAACCAATCAAGTTTATACTCCATCCTAACTGCCACGGTTATTGGTTATTAATTCAAATAAATATCGTAGTAGCAATAAGAATACAATTTTCTCTTGCTGTGTAGATTATGCAAATAGACAAAAGATTACCAAAGTTAAAATTAGAGACTATTTTTTGACCTCACAGAAAACTATAGTAATCCAGAGGAATTTAAAATATGAGTAAATATCTATATGCCTATTCTATAACACTGTGTAGAATTATTTGATTTATATACATTTTCATGTGCATTTTTAACATGTCATTTAATATAAAAATAACCAATTCATAATAATCTATTTTTTCTTAATTCTAACAAAAATACTTAAGTTTTTGAAAAATACATTTTGATATTACAGATATGATAAAAAATGACTAGATTAAATTGAGCAAGTCATTTTTGAAACCTTTCTCTAACACATTTCCAGAGAAGTGCTTCTGGAAAGAAGCTTCCTTCTATAAACTTACTAAATTTGGGGAAAACAAAATAAAACAAAGAAACATAAATCTATGGATTCAAGAGACTTCTAACATATCGTAGAAAATTCTGGAAAAAACAGCACTTAGTTTAAAAGGATGGGAGGATTCCATGTGAGATAAGAGCATAGATTGGTTTTTGATACTATTTTGCAATTAAAACCCAGGGCTATAGAGTATTGCATGCTAGTAGGACATTATTGACCTTAGTACAAAATAGTAGTTTTCCCTGGAAGAAAGCATAATTAGTTTAAAGCCCAGCTTTCCACAAACTATAAAACTAAATAATGAACTCACAGTGAAGTATTACCACACACACATATCTGCACACACATGTATACACTCACCCTGATGGAAATTTTTGGGAAGCCAAAAAACAGATATGTATCACCAAGGACTTCAGTGTTGAACATTTAAGAAATTGTATGAATTTACTAACTTTGAATTGTATAAGGGATTCCAATAAGATAACCAAAATAAGCAAGCGACAGGGGAGTAAGTGAAGAAAGAAACATAAAATACTGTCTACATTATAATATCATTTTAATTAAAGAAAACTAAGGAAATTAAACAATACATTGTTAAAGATAAACATAAGAGGAGAGAAATAATAAAAAATAAAGTATGATAATTTCAAAATTTAAAATCTTATTACCTTGATAGAGGGAATGCTAGTCTCAGGAAACTGGAATACTGAATGAGGAAAGAATTAGATAGAGGAGTTGTGATAATGTAGCTATCCTTAAATTATGTCTGGGTTTTTAGATCCGATTTTATGCTTTGCAGCATATGCATGTCATGCGCTCTACATGAAATATTTCAAAATAGAAAATTAAAACTAAAAATTATTACACTAGTTATATAGCCTAATGTAAAACTAAATACTATATATTTTGGATGCTGGGGTAAATACTATTTGATAAAGTAGCTTAAAGTACAGTTGCACACAAAGTATAATTTGTCTTTCTTCATGGAGTCATATAGTCCCAAGATTCTGAATGTTTTCTCATTGTCTTTCTGCTCCTCCTCTTCCTTCTATTCATCCTTTTTATCTTCTTTAGTAGTTAGTTACGTTAAGGAAGTCTTAAGTGTATGCATTTACTTCACTTACAAGTTCCAGTAATCCAGCGACTACCTTAGAACTACAGAGGTACTTATAGCAATAATAGATGTATTATTTACTGAGTTCAGTAGATGTATTTTTATATTTATGATTTGTTGAGTCGCCAAGTAATTTTACTTTTTAATGTGCTCAGGTTAATAAGAAAAGAATGGAGGTCAAGAAATAGGTAAATAATGTATTTTGCTAAAAACCAAGATGGCAGCCCTCTTGGCACGCTCTATGAACTGAAATTTGTTTACAGTAGAATGGTAAAATTAAAACTGATCTAAGAATGAAATCCTCGTATATAAGATCCTAGAACAGCTATACCAAATACACTAAATCTGTACTGGAGAAGCGGCACCATGTTTGTGTTAATGACTAATTTAGTTCAAGTAAACCATCAAATCATCTTGCCAAAACATCATAGTGGCTTATCTCCTAATTCATCAGTTTTTAATGTTGTTTCTACTTAGTAAATTTTTGGTTTTTTAGTTGTATAATTAATGTAACAGGCAGCTTTTATTACAACTTTTCATGTTTGTGCCTATTTATCTTATGATAAATAATTTTTCATGACTGAAAAAAGCTACATATCTTTTTTGTCTTAAAAGCTAGGAGTCCATGAACGTAATTGAGATCGCCAGATTGTGCCTGGAAAATCGCTGATAATTTCCAAAGGAATGCATTTCTGTTAGCTTGAATTCTCATTTAAAAATGTGAGAGTGTTATAGTTCATAGAACAAAAACTTAACACCTCGAGTCACAGCCATAACCTCTAAAAGGACAATAAACCAGTAATATTAAGAAGACAAACATATTTCCACTCTTAGCTGAACATGTTTCAGTGCCCCTTTTAATTTTTCAGTCAGACATATGGAATACTATAAGAACTTCTCAATGGAGAGGTGTTATAACTACTACTGGACAGTCTTACTCTTCGGTATTCTTGTGCAACATTCAAACTCACTGCAATGGGCTGGTTTGTACAAGACATCCTAGCTTTATTTTTCTGAAGAGAGAGAGAAAGGAAGGGAGAATTTCTATATCTGTAGCATTACTCTCTACCAACTGAAGTCCTTTTCCAGGATCCCAACTCTCAGAACAAAAGTGTCTGTTCCTATATATTTTATGCTTCCTTTAATCTCCTGGAGTTTTCCTGTTCAAATGCTTCTTATAGGGCATCTGGATATATTTAAGAATACCAGAGTCTTCACAAAGCTACTGTCATTTACTATTATATAACTAAGACTTTGTAAGCATAATTTTGAGATATCATCCTCTATAATTCCAATACATAGTAGGTATGAAATTCCAGGGACAAATGACCATGTGTTGTACGTGCAAAGGCAATGTGACATGGTAACAATCAATTTGTCTCATAGATTTGAACCTTCTCACATCAATCGTATTAGAGGTGAGAGAGAAAAAAGGGAGGCAGGATTTGGGGAGACGATATTAAGGGAAGAAATCTCCGAGTGAAAATATGAAGTGAAATCCTCTCCCTGCCCTCTGCTTCCGAGGAGAGAGTCTGATCCCTAGACTCAAACATGTGAGTGGCACATACTGTCAGAGATCTGTGGAGAGTTTAACATGTGGTCCCATCACTTTGTGAGCAGAGCAGACTAGAGTTACTTCTATCTCGGAGCTCTTCTACAAGAAGAAAGCATTTACGAGACTCTCTGTTGGGTGCTGCTGCTTTGGGATGCGTCTTCACTCCCCTGATACTTAACAGAGATCCTGGTAATGTTCTGAGGAAGCCATCCTGACTTTTGTCCAACAGCGCCACCTGGAGTCACGGAGGGAACACAGCGGTAAGAAACTAATTGCATACTCAGCTCTGGAAGTTGTAGGCAAAGTTCACTCAGCCTACAAGTAAATTTGTCACAGTCAAGAGAGTGGCAGACAAGAAGCTGTTTGCCAGAAACCTCCAAACTCAGAGCTCCCGAAATGTTAAGCTCCTACACCTCAATGACAGTTAAAATGAGAACTGTCCTTTACCTAAAAACATTTTAGAAAAGAAGAACGATAAGCTTGAGACATTTCTAGGTAAATGGAGGCATCTTGAGACCATACTCTTAAGTGAAATAAATCGGACACACACGTTTAAATACCACATTGTTTCTCTGGGGTGAGAAACTGAAAGTGTAAATAAAGACTAAAATGTATTATATTGGCAAAGGGAAGAAAATATTCAAATGGGAAGGGGAACAAGGAGGGTGGGGAAGGAAGATGGACAAGAGAAATAAGGAATAGAAGGAAAAAAGGAAACAAAGCTTTAGTAAATAAAAAGGGAGGAGAGGATAAAGGGAGGGGAGGGGAATGGGAAAAAAGCAGCAGCAAGATATACCATGTACAGGTACAAATCCCCTATGATGAATGTTATCACTATGTACACCTAAAATATACCATTAAAATAAAGAAATTAGGGAAAAAAAAGAATGTAGGGGAGCAATTGTTTGTGAGAGAAGTGTAAATGAATAAATAGAAGATTCAACAGCATCTATTTTAATATTCAAGGCTTGCAGCCTGGAACGTGGTAGTGATAAAGGAGTACAAATGTACTATAAATCTAGGTTCAGAGTTATTATGAATATCTACGCTGAAACACTCCAACTGCTACATGCTTCTGTGATAACAATTTAAATTAACCCTGGATTTATTTATAGGTGAACAGAAAGGCCTTGAGAATTACCTCACTAAGTAGATTTTAAAGAAGAGGTGGGAAAGAAAAATAGATTTAGACACATAAAAAGGAAGCGTCCTCCGCCCCCCAAAAAAGGAGGCATCCTACATACAGGTCACATAAAAAATGTAAAATTTTCCTTTAGTGAGGTAATACATTTTTTCTCTTCTACATCATGAAAATAGAAGTCCGGTTCTTTGACATGGTTAAATACACTGTACTTCTATTTTTATTACTTCTTCTGAATTTATTATCCGAAGTCGATGCCCTGACCAAGACTGAGTGAGGACAAGCAGCAGTTTTATAGAGCTTCTGTGAATAAGCTTAACCCTAAAATTGTAATAGATTTTAATTATTATCAAAGTTAGTTATTAATGTTTAAGCATATTGATATCTACATGTTAAAATCTTAATCTTAATGTACAAGAACAGCAGTTTTTAATGCTGCCGCCTTCTAAACTCCTTTGTGAATGCTGTATATCGCACATCTGAAAGGTTATGTATATTCTCATTTTCAGCTGAGCTCAGCGAGGAAGCAGGTTATATTACTCTTTTCTTCCTTTTCCTCCCTCTTTAGTAATGAAGGTCCAAGGTTAAATCTTACCTTTTCTTGAACTTATATCTTCTGTGGTAAAGATAGAGTTTTGTTTAAACAATCTGATAACTTTATGTGCTAAAGTTTTCCCAAATGAATTTAAATCTTTTGTCTTTAGTTGTATTTTCCAATTTCTTTTTTATTTGCTCCACATTTTGTTTCACAAAGTCACGTAATTTTTAGCCTTAGTTGTATACATTTGGCAAAGGTCCCACTAAATTAGTATTTAGTAAAATAAAATCATCAACGTTGTCATTCAAATCTTTACTTTCACAGCCCACCAGCAAATTTGGCATCTTCTTTGTAAAATGTATAGAAACAATACAATAGGAGTCTTGTAAGAAATGCAGATGTTTTGAGGGTATGAAAATATCATATTTCATCAACACCTGCTGTCAGTTGGCCAATTTTCTGTGTAAATGGGCATTGGTTGTTAATGAGCACTTCTATGTTAGTATTGCTGTTGCAAAGGAAACTCTTTAAGAATCTACTGTTCAAACAGCCTTTTAACAACATAATAACAGCTCATATATCTTGCTTTAACCTCTCTGCAAATATCACATGATACACAAAAATTTTTCAGTATCATCAGGGTTGCTTTGGGCTAAAGTAAGATGACAGATGATTTGTTATTTTCTTAGTTGCTATCAGTATTTTATTTTGTATTTCACTGTGATATAATTATTGCATGAACACATAACCGAAGTGTGTGATCAAAGCAGCATCTTATACGTTTTTCATACTTGGATTTATATCAGTCTTTTTCATGTTTGTTTCAATGTTGTGATGATTAACTGATTTTCCACTCTACATACATTTAAAATCATATTGTTATGTTTTTAGTTGAATAACATCCTGAAGTTTCTCAGTAAATGAGTAAAACGGAAACTCAATTACATTCATCATAAATTATGATACTGTTAAGTTATAAAATATCTCATTCTGTTTCTCTGTATCTTTCCTAATATTAAATAAAATGAAATAGCACAATTATCTAATTAACATTGTTGTTCAAAAATTTGTGTACTGCTACAGAAATATGAAGAAAAATTGTGACAGTTGAAGGAAACAAACAAGGGGGGAAAAAACATTTAGAGGTGAAAAATTAGAATGATTTTAAGTTCATTAAAAAGTGTGAAGAAGACTTTGCCAGACCAAAAAGTATACAGCATTTTAAATGATTTTGACCTGTCCTTCCTTCCTTCTTACTCCCTTCTTTCCTCCTTTCATTTTTCCAGTAAATTATACTGTTCGTGTTTAGTGAAATCTTCCAGGTAACTACAAAAAAATAAAGATTATGCTTTCCTGACCTGGGGATGTATTATGATTACTATGTATATTCCCTCAAAAAGAACATAGAGTGTTCCCATTAATTAGTATGCCTTATATTTACTAAAGTAATCCCTTGATTAGTCAATTTTGTGTATGTGCTTTTTGATATCCCACATCCCTAGTTCTTCATTTCAAATCAACATTTATATCCTTTTCACTATTATTGTTTCCTCACATGTTTGACACAAGTTAAATCTCTGTGTACTTCAATATAATTTCAAGAAAGTACTTATTTCTCAACAGTCATTCAACAAGAAGAGAAGTAATAGTTTTCTGACTCCCAATACTGTAATTTCTCTGCATCTTTAAAATACTGGAGGCTAATATATTTACTTCCAATAAAACCGATGTCACCTTGTTTTTCAATAGAACCCTTCAAAGGTCTCTATCAGCATGTTTAACCAAGTACCTCCCTGACCTTGTAATTTGTGCTTCAAATACTTTGCTGACTATGCATTCTCTCAGGAGGTATTTTGAGTCACATTTATAGTAAATCTTTGTCCTTTAAAACAGTTATAACTTCATTTTGTCCCTGAAAGTAAGACATTTGGCAAATATAATACCGAACTTTTCTTATCACTCTTCCCTTCCATACTTCTATTACATCGTGTCTGTGAAGAAAGATTGAAAAAATACATTATATATATGCATTATATATACATAATGACAAAACCTAAGAATGTAGATGAGTCAAATATTCAAATTTTTACTAAATTTATAGCTAATGAGAAGTAAAAGATAAAACATAATTAGACATATCTATCACAATGTATTTAGTAAAACGTGCTAGGAGGAAATATAAGGCAGAGATCATCATTTTGGTTAGGGATAACAGCAGAAGTCAGATTTGAGGTAAGAACATGTCTACGTAGTATTTAAGAAATATAAAGGAGATAAAAGACTGCAGCTGATTGAATAATAAGAGGAAAGGTTGAGAAAAGAGGTGGAGCCAGTCATAGAGTTAACCAGAATAGAAGGCATAAGGCAGGACTTCACTTGTGACAAATAATTGTTTTTCTGGGAATAAATTTGTTTCTTTTTAAAATGTAGTCTTTAAATGAAAATCATAGATCAAACCTATTTACACATATTTTTGTAAAGGCAAATAATATCCTAACAATAATATGAAGAAAAAATAATGCTCAAAAAAGTGTACAATACTTCATTGTAGGGGCAGAACCGCAGGCGTGATGCCACAAAGCTTCAGATGCTCCCTTCCTAAAAGTGGCCAAACTACCCCTGCTACTCTTCACTATATCAGTTTGAAAACATTCCAAAATTGTTCCATGAACTGCATCTCAGATATATTGTAAGAATAATGGAGAATGATTATATTCTACTGAAGAAAAACAAAATGGTGATATTTATATTTTCAAAAGATCAGTCTGGGCCGGGCTTGTACTCCTACCAATTTTTGAGACTGAGCAGAAGAATCCCTTAAGTCCAAAAGCTAAAAGTCAGCCTGGACAGCACAGGGAGAAGGTCATCTAAAAACCAGAAAAATACATTTTATTAAATGCTGAACTTTAGCACACAGAAACTAAAAGCAAATAGAATAATGTTATTTACATATTTTTGTTTGTTTTTAAGTTTTATTTTACCCATGAAGCTTCAGATTAAGACACACTATTATAGGACAAATATTTTGTTTTACTTTAAAAAACAACAAGATGAAGCATTATAGATTGGACATGGTAGTTTATGATATAGGCCTTAGTAGAACTCAAGAGTAGCAACTCCAAATCTTGAGTTGGAGCCTATTTTTCTGCCTGTCCACACTCTTGAGCTCTTTCAAACATGTGTTCTGCGAGACAGCTCGTTCTCTACTCTCCTCAGTGTAAATCTGAGGTTTATTCCACTTTGAAATGACTGTTAAAATTAATGCTGCATGTTGCCTTTCACAGAATTTCCTCTCTCAAATACATAATATTCTGAAGAACCAAAAGAATGGAATCATTTTGGGCTAAAAATGAATTTTTATTTATCCTGTTTTCCTGTCTGATCCAAAAGAATGGAGTCTGAACCAAAAGAATGGGATCATTTTGGCCTAAAAATGAATTTTTATTTATCCTGTTTTCCTGTCTGCTCCTATCTCCAGGCAGAAGTTTGTTCATCCTGTAAGTGATCCTGAGATAACTAACCTGTGTATCGTGGCTGGGAAGACTACTCAAGTGAAGGAGCTTTGTGGTCCCCGTGGAGCCCATGCTACTCTTTGAAATGCCGCTCCTACTCGATTGATTCCAAAGAAATTGTAGTTTACGGCATAGGCTTTCTCCCAGGCCCGATTCATCAAATATATTAGAAAACTTTTCACACTAAAAAAACTGTGTGTAGTAATAAATCACTTGATAGTATCTGTAAGATGGGAAAGGGGAAGCTGTTTTAATTGTTTCAGCAGTTAAATCAGTCAAGAAGGAAGGTCCAATTAAAGAATTTTGGCAGTCAAATCTCATTTATGTGCCATCTGCTGAGATCACTATGGAGACCATCAAGTGTATCATTAGTGCCGTCTATGGAAGCCTTTGATTTGCTGTTATTAGTGTCCCACGATTAACACTTACTGATATTGGTGACGATGCAGACCAAAGATCAAACAACAATTACATGTACAGTGCTGGAAGAAGTGTGGTACTTCACTGAATAAGTAGAAACTCTGGATTCTGAGTCTCTGGATATAAATATTAGATCTACCACCAACCAGAAATGTTACTGAAAGCAGGATACTTTCCTTTTCCGACTTCTATTTGCCTGTTTGCAAAGGAGTTTCTACCTCTAGATTGGCGGTGTGGAGTAAGGTAATCTATGCACTTAAAATACCAAAACATGGCTAGTTCACAGGAATCCATAGAGATTTGATATCACTTCTATAATTTAGAGATCAGGATGTACTAGGCAGTTATATTTTGACTGAAATAAACGCAGTGATGACACTGACATAGGGTGAGTGAGAATGATATGTATAGCGTTCACTGAACTTAAGGGTTACATTTTTCCTATTGTATAATGAAAGCTGTGCTTAAATAAGTTTCTCTCTTTTAAAGTGGTCATGTCTACATTTGAACTTTAGTCTCTCCTTTCTGTTGTCATAATAAGGATTAAGGGCCAGATACATGTGTCAACCACAACATATAGATTCTTAAGTAAGCTTGCATATATAGACTGATTCATGTCCTTTTGTAAAATTCCTAACATTCGAAGACAAAAACAATGGCTATTGTTAACGGATGGTTAACAGTAATTCTACAAAACCCTGGAGAGGAACGGAGGAGATAAGAAGAATTTTTGAGAAATACAGCACCTTTAAAAAAGTATGAAGATTATTTAGGAAACAGAACATCTCTGCTGTCACTTAAGTCTTTCAAACCAATTCACACAATTTTGGATATTTGATTGAATACTACAAATAATTGCTTCCAATTTCAGCTTCAGTTTTAACGGATACATCTTTGATAGAACATATTTAAATTGTCAGAGAAGGCAGAATAAGGAAAGACATTGTAGGCATTTCCAGGTAAGTAAGACAAATTCTCATTGTAAATATAATAAATAATAAATATGCATTGAAGATTTCCTTTAAAAAAAGAGAGATTAAGGAAAAAATTCTAAAATAATTCAAGGGATTTTATTAAAGTCGACAAACTATAAATGAATGCACGGAGATGACAAAATGATTAAAAATATATACTAAACCTTCAAAAATTTTAGTAATACTAGTTTAGTGGTCCTTGAGAAGCAAAGACAAAGATGTGACTCCTGGATTAAGTTGCTTCTGGTTCTTGAGAAAACAAATTCAATAAGCAAGTGAAGAATTAACAATGAAGTTGTTGAATGTTGCGATAAAGAGGTATAAAAATTGATATGATAGGAGACTGACAGAGAATAGGAGTTTGCGAGGAGATGACATGAGGGATAGAAGCATTTAAATTGAGTTTCAAAGGTATTTACTACACCCTCAGGTTCCACAAGCAGACACGTGTTATAACCATACGTAATAGCAGAAAACAGTATTTGGAAATTGGCACTGATATTTGGAGAATGGTGTTAATCTGATATGAATACAAATCATATTCTATAGGTAGAATGGCTAAAGATCTGTAGAAAAAGAAACATAAGTGACATATGTAGGTTAACATTTCTTACAGAGTAGAGCAGTACTGTATTTCCATAGTCTTGAAAACTTCTGCCAGAGCAGTATTTTCCTACTTTCTGATGAAAGTATTTTTCCTCTGTAGCTCTTTGGTAACCATTCTCCCTTCCACAATGTTGTTGCTCAACTGAAGCCTTGCTCAGAATACAATTTAATCCATTCTTTAAACACAAAATTCAAAATCCAGTTCCTTGAGAAGCTTATTTACTGCCTTCAGATTCACTTGGAAGTATAAAAGACTGACAGATTTTACTCTTTTGCTGAATTATATTTTCAGAGGAAGGAGATATAAAGGATGCTAGAGATAAAGATGTTCCCAGCCAGGGAACACAACAAACATTTTGAGTAAGAGGTGTAAGACTCCTTTCTTTTGCTTGGTCTCTGGGTTTTATTATGTTAAATAAACATCCACATATAATAAAGATGAAAAGACAATCTTTCATATTTTTGTTTCAGTTTATTCACAGTGACTAAATATTATTAAAATGTGTTTAATAATTTAAACTCAATCTCTTTTATATAGTTGAGCACTATCCAAAGTGCTGGCAAAAGGACACACCAAAAAAAAAAAAAAAGAGCCCATAAAACTAGTATTAAGATATATGCTATTTCTTTTTCCGATACTTTTTAAACCCATGAATGCAGGAAAAATACTACCCTCTGACTATATTATGAGGCCTCTCACAAACACTTAACTCTTTATAAAAGCTGTAGAGTTTAATGATGACAAAAAGATGAAAAGATGCTTGTGATTGTTTTTGTGACTAACTCCTCCATTTTATGTTAGTTGCACCTCAAATGTTTACACAGCTATTGTGTTTCCTGTACATGTGTAGAGTTCTCACTGCACTACACAAATCTATACTGTAAGTCATTCTTTTTCTCTCTGAATAATGTGTTCATCTGTTAGTGATCATCTAATTGTCAGGAGCAACGTTAACAGCAGGAATCACCATGACACTCTCGAAACTGATAAGGACAGAATATTCTGAAAGCCGGAAGAAGAGGAACTAAGACTCGGCCATTACCCGTTACCCACACGTGTGTTCCATGATATTTATGAGGTGCTTACCGTGTACCGTGTGATGTCTTTAGGCAAGGGGGGGTGCAGACTCGAATTGAACAAACATTGCTTCAGAAACCCTCACCAAACCCTCAGCCACTCCACTCTAGATTAAATACCTGACTGTCTTCCCAGCAGCAAGGCTGCCGTTCTCGAGGTTTTCCTTTGTTATTAGTGTTGACAGTTGCGGATTGCAACCTCTTCCTGAGACACTTGAGCGAAGAAGCAAGGCTTGTGTAACTGATGAGGACGGTGTTATTCAAAGCAAACAAGCTCCCTACTAATTTATGTTTCAGTGAGGGAGATATTTGCTTTCGGTGGTGGTATATTCAAACGGTATATTCCTCATTCATACTATTAATGTGTTACTCTGTTTGCTGCTACACAAAAGTACATAAAGTGAGTGGCTTATAAATGATAAGAGTATTTTTCTTACAGTTCTGGAGTCTGAAAATCCAGTGTTATGGTTGGTTTATGGTGAAAGGATTCTTCCAAGTTTCAGAATGTCAACTTGTGTGTCCTCATGGTGTACTCCCTTTACTTCTACTGTAAAATTCTAATCCTGTTCAGGAGAGCTTTTCTCTCATGACCTAATCATCTTACATATGCTCTCCCTCCTTATACTGCCACACTGATGATTAGGATTCAAAATACATTTTTTTTTTTCAATAGGGAGAAGAAGCATTCAGATCAGAGTAGACAAAGGTGTCAAATCAATGGAGACCTGTTCACATTTCTAATGGTTCTAAAGCTATCAATATGTTAAAATAACTAAAGTCAAATTAGAAGATTTTACTAGGATCATAATTTCATTTGCCTAAGGATAGTATCTATACACTCAGTACCTTGAAACTAAGCCCACCCGTGTACACATATTTTATATAGCACAAATAAGAAAGCATGTCTTGATATTATAGAATTTAAAAATTAAATTTATATACAAATAAAGATTTGTATTTAATTGCCATGTGTGTCTCAGTGAGTGTCTCAATTGTTCATAAACTAAGTAGGCTCCAAAAATTCTCTGAAAGTGAAAACACAATTGATACAGTTTTTAAACAATTGTACTTCTTATAGCTCTTTGAGGAAACTCAGCTTGTCATCTGAAAATAGCTCACAAAAATTATTCTATATATTGTTAAATGTCAAATGTCTAAAAGGAAGTCTCTGTTTAGTTTATTAAAAATCAATTAAGCAAATCTATACTTAACCTTTTAACAACATTTCAATTAAACTGCATTGCGTACCGGATACATTTTATCAGCCAGGTAGAAGTGGGAACCTGGAAGCTCTTGAGCACTGCACATTTCCCGATGTATCACAGTTACAGAAACACCTGTGTTAGATAACGCTGCGTTGCTCCACTCTAAAAATACAGAGTGCTTAATAGTCCCAAGAAGTGAGCACAGTGCCAATAAGCCACAGGTGTTCGCCACAGGAAGACATAAAAAATGCAACGACGAAGGATGTGATGACATTTCCAAACTCAGAATATATATCCCAAAATGAACTTATGCATCTATAATTGAGTTGGTTTTTAAAAATTGTTAATGTGGCATTTAGGTTATTTAAAAGCAATAAAATTTCTGAAATGTGCATAATATATTAATTTATAAAATTGGATGCAAAGGATAAAATCAAGTTAGAATCATAGGTTTAATTCCAAATTATAGGTTTAGCTTTATTTGTTATAGTATTTGAATTGTCTGTGTCTTACATTAAACCTAAATTTTTGCTAAGATAATAATTATGTGAATAATTATGTGAAAAAAAATAATTATGTGAATGAATCTTTATTATAATGCAGCTATTAAATTTTAGTAGTTCAAGAAACAGCCTTCAGATACACTATTTACTGCATCCCAGCATTATAATCATGTTTCACTTAATCATTTATTCATTATTTATATAAGGAGTTACAGGGAGCCATAATAATATTGCCCCATATCTCTTTAAAACACTTAATCTCTCCACTTAATTCAACATTAAAAAATACTTAGTGAAGCATTTTTTTAAGCTTTTTAAATGCCTCCTAGACATTCATGTTTGTTAACTCAACACTTGATTATGCACACTAATGGAAGGTACAGAGGCGCGGATAATTGAAAATAGAAGATAGTCCAGGAAATGGCAGTGCAGCCACATGTGCAGCACAGAAACACACTGACACAGATGTATTCAAATATGTACACCCTTTGTCAGTCTTAAATGTTTCTGAATGAGGTGATGAAAAATAAGCAACTGCTGCCAAAACACATATGTGTTAATAAATAGATAATAAAGCTATAAGCCACAATCAGACCAGAGAAAGAACATCTCTAGAATCTAATATGGGTGATTTTATATTTCCATGTAGGTGATTCCAATCTTTCCCTCTTGGTTGTTTTTACCCCAGATATTCCATTCCCAGTCTGAAAGAGAATATATGTTTAAGGTCCCAGATCATTTTAACTCTTTCTGACCACTAAACAAGAGTAGGCACCGTAGATTATTGAATAGAAACAGAAATAACCTCAAGTTCTAACATTTTGATATGATATATATTAACAATATGTATTAACAAAGATGCGTCTTTAGCTATTTCAAAGAAATCAACTGTCACTGGTGTAAATGAGATAGAAGTTACTTTGTCTCTTAAGTAAATATGTGCTGCTAGAAGTTACAAAGTGATAGATTTCCTGGCTCCATAAGGTCATATAGGTATCCAGGTTCCTTGTATTTTGCTGTTTCAGCCTCTGCTGTCACAGTCTACTCATAAGAGTTTTCACCACAACCATGACAACTACCAGGCCACAGTAAACACAGGAGGAAATTCAGGGAAGTCGTCTTTCAAAGGGTTTGACATGGAAGGAGCAGGCATCCAATTTATGAGTATTGAAAACAGTTTGCACTGGAGTCTGTCAAATATTGTCATCAATTAGAAGCTCATTTGTGCAATGGAAATTGGGAGTTTAATATCTAAAGAAAAAAAGAAAAATAAAAATTGTCGATAATTTCACTATTTTTCCAGAAGAGATAAAAAGCAGAAAAGACTATAGTTACAGTGAATTAAAAGGGACACCAAGAACTCCCACTCACCCTACTCACATGTAAATGGTTAAAATGAGGTCAGGTTCTGAATAAAGAAAATGAGATGAGCTTTTGTAAAGTTTCCCGTGGAAGGTTTTTAGGGATGCTTCTAGGTCCCATGTTCTCTGTTGAGAAAACCGTCACCTTTATGTCTTACAAGTGAGATGCTATATGAGAAGACAATACCACTCGAATTTTAAAATCAGAGGAAATCCAGAATGAAAAACCATGCTAAAGTTTACATTTTCCAGTATTTCACAAAATGTGTTCCCTTGAATATTAGTCCCATAAGATGATTCTTATTTCTTCAAATAAGTTTGGGTGGCATTGAATACAAATGTAGGAGAGTAGTACGGAGGTAAACCTTCTTTCTTTTCCTTCTCCTTCCTTCCTTCCTTCCTTCCTTCCTTCCTTCCTTCCTTCCTTCCTTCCTTCCTTCTCTTGTTTTCTTTCCTTCCTTCCTCTCTCTTTCTCTTTCCGTCTGTTTCTACTTCTCTCTTGTGTTCTTCCTGTCCCTGGCCTTGTCTCACTGATACTATCCATTCCAATATGTAAGAAGTGATATCTCATTTTGATTTTCATTTGATGTTCATGTTGAATGATGGTATTGAGAATATTTTCATATATCTCTTTACCATTTTTATGATGTATACTTGTTCCTATGGCATTACCATGTGCTGTTTAGATTACTGTGACTTTGTAATATATTTTGAAATATGGAAGCATGATCCTTCTTCTAGCTCAAAATTGCCTTGACTATTCTGAGAATTTTATGTGTTCTGCATACATTTTTGGACTTTCTTATTTCTATAAAAGATTATGTATTTTCAAAGGGATCATACTGCATCTGTACATGATAAGTTAATCTATAGATTCGAATCTGTAAATGTCACAATTTTGAAATGTTTAGGCTCTCCAGATTTGATAAATTTTCAGTCATTATCTCTTTAAGTATGCTTACTTTTATTCTCTTTCTGAAACTTTCATAATACCTAAACTCATTTACTCAGTGGTACTCTATAAATGCTGTAGAACATTTTCACTCTTTTAAGTGCTTTTTTCTCTGCTCTTTTTCCCCTTCCTTCCCCTTCTCTCTTCCTTCCTCCTCCCCCTCCCACTTCTCTTCCATGTGTCTTTTCCTAGGTAATTTCAAATGACCTACCATTGAGCTTGTTCTTCCTTTGTTTTGGTCAGTTCCCTCTTGAGGCTCTACAGTAATGTTTTCACTTCAGTCATTGTATGTATCAGATTCAGAATTTTTTTGGTTTATCTCTGTGGTTTGAATCATTTCATCGTTCAGTTAGTATATAAGATTTTGTCTGTATTCTGTTATAACTCACTGTGTGTTTTGTGTAACTAATTTGAATTCTTTTCCAGGTAGCTTGCATAACTCCATTTCCTTAGTGTCAGCTACTGATGCTTTGTTTTGTTTCTTTGGTGAGATCGTGTTTCTCTAATCCTTCTCTAATCATTGTAGTTTTGATCTGATATATGAACATTTGGAGAGACTGTCATATCTTCCAGGTTTAAGACTGTTTTGGGCTGGGGAATCCCTTCATCAATCAGCCCGCCCAGAATCTGCTCCTGAGGTTTTTAGATGTGAGTCTTGCTTTCTAAGTCTGTGGTGCATGAGCCTTTCTGCACCAGAAACTACTGAGTTGACTTTGGTGCTTGGTGCTGTAGGTTTGGCCTCCCCACAGACCATGGATGTTGCTCTGTTGTTGGGTTTCACTAAGGTGGGCTGGATCCTTGGCCTCTAGAGGTTCTAGAAGCTGAATTGAACATGGAAGGAAGCTCCATGGTGGAGATATAATTCTAGCCCAAACCACTTTATCAAGGTATTTTGGGGAAAAAAATCATAAAATTGATTTAATTCAAACTCTTCATTTTAATAGCATAATACGGTAAATGATAAACCAACATGTATGTATCTTAATGATAGCAAGCTATAACAATTCACTAAATATTCCATGTGGTGAATTCTCAATTTTGAGTACGTACAGTTTTATTGATTCCAGCCAGCTACTGACTAATTATGGTTCATGGGCCAACTCAGGTCCACTGGGGCAAAACGTGAGACATTGGAACATGTGACATCGGTCTTCTGTTCAGGACTTCTCTCGCTGCCGTGTCTTTGCAAATTCCATTTCTTTTTTTCCCCCTCAATATATCTTTCCACACTCAGAAGTACTATATTAATAATTGTGATTATTTTATGAGTTAATCTGCATAAATCCTTTAGAAAAGTGCCGGACATGTATATGTAACTGTTAGAGAATAAAAAAAGTTTTAGATTACAAGTATGTCATACTCTTTCATAAATAGAGTTTTGGGAACTTTATTAGAGATCTTACCTCATCACATAAAAATTGATGAATTTCTTTTCTTACTTTGTAGATAGTGAGTAAACCAAAGGCTGATTCTCTGTGTCGCTCATTTCGGTATCATCAATGAGGCATAATGGCATTAATGGAATTCAGTGGATTTCAAGTAATATAAAAAATCTAGTTATAATACCTTGAATATTTTCCATGTTGGCATTGATGTATTTTGCTTAAAAAAAAAAAAGGTATAGTGAAAATATTTAAGAAGTGCAAAAGAATTTTGAGTTTAACTCAGTTTTGTATTAATTGGTCTTCTTTTGATTGTACCCCTATAAAACACTGGAGAACTTTGAATTGGACTTAGCTGAAAAGTGTCATTAAAGTGGTGGTGTTTTTGTAGAGGGCCCAACAAACTTTGTGCATCACTGAACTCTCTACTCAGTTTTCCTGCTGCATGAGAAAATTGCCACAGATAATACATAAATGAATTAGTGTGACTGTGCTCTGACAATGCTCTATTTATAAAAGTCAATAATGACTAGTGATCTAGTAAGCATAGTGATAAATCAAGACATTCATTAGAAAGATCATTTCCTACCTGAACTTTGTAACCACAAGGTTGTTATTTCCTAGCTGGAAGTGTAATGTTCATCTTCCATTGCTCAGTGATTAAAAGCAAGTACGCTGGCTCCAGATTGGTTGTGTTCACATCACAAATGTTTATTGTAGTAATTTTATTATCTCACAAATTTCAATTTATCTCTCTGTACCTCACTGTAGCATCTTTTAGATGAGTGTAATAATAATAGAAGCTGTATTATGAGTTCTTGTGACAATTATAGAAGTTAAAGTCCAGGTTTCATAGTAGAATGCATAATGGTTATCTTATTTAAGTCCTGTAAATAAAGTATCTCTATTAGAATGTATGCAGTAGACAGTCAGTATTCAATAAAATAACTGATGGCATGAAAGAAGCAAATTATTACCCATACTGTGTTAAAGATTTTGGTGATGCTTATTGAATTTCACAATGGCCCTTTGCATTAAAAATACTGAACTTCAGAAGATATTCTGAGCGAAAGTGTAGAGGAGAGTCAAACAGATGCTTGAAAAGTATATTAAGTCTTTTAACCTCTTACAGTAGCAATTATTGCATTGAGCTTTGTCTTGAATCCGATTCTTGGAACAACCACTCACTGCAATGGAACAAATGGCAATGAAAAAAATGTATTCTCTGTTGACACTGGAGTTGTTTTCTCCTGTTCTGCACTGAACGCCATGGTTGGAATGTAACTCAGAGACATGTTACTTATTTTCCACCCTTTACATAAAAGATACGAAGAGAGTCTAATTAGATTCTTTCACACTTTCTTTCCACTGAGCAGTTCACAGAGCAAAGTCACTTCCAAAGTAAAGGAATTTCTCTATCTTATTTTATCCTAAAAAGAAATTGAAGAAAAAGAAATTGATCCAAAAGATCCCAAAACAGAAAAATGTATAGACTTCTGCTTAGTGATATCTACAATATTTTTCTTCTTTCTCAAAAATTCAACCCCCTAGGCCTACATCGCTGTTTTGTACAGGTAAGGATAAAAATGCCCTTATCTGATTTTAAAAATTTTAACAGCTTCTTCACTGACAGGAAAAAGAAAAATAATGCCCACAGAAAAATATGAGGGAGTCCAGAAGTTTGGACCTCCTAAAAGATGGAAAATCTTAAAAATGATTCATGCAAACCTGCAGTAATCCTTCAAGAATATTCAGCAATTATTTGTAACTATCGGGCAAGTAGGCATTTAGCCAGCATCCTCAGACATATAAGGGCAAATGAAAGCGCTGCAAGTGTCCTTTCATCAAACAGGAAGGGTAAGTTCACTGCTTGGCAAAATCATTTCCATCTGGGTCTCTTTTTGGGTTATCGATACTAATGAAGTCTGAGCCCATCTGGTTGAATTTTCAGGTAATTATTTTACCTTTACCAACACTCAAACCTTACTTACATTCTACTTACTTTAAATAAACTCATGTGCAGAATTTTGTCTGTCGGCGAATTTCTCTAAGTTCCATCATATAATTGTTTTTGTAAAATCAAATGTATTCTATGATAAAGAGAAGAGGAAAAAAATACAGCGACTAAATTGGCTAGTTGAATTCCCTTACTTCTGGAGTATTTGGGAACTAAAACTCTAAAACATGCACGCCCTTACAAGAAAGCCTTTACTGCTAACAGATGCCCCATCTATATCTCAGCTTCCAATTTTCCAGAGTCAGTAGAAACAACTCTTTGGAGAACTCAGAACTCTGAGACTCTCAGATTTTGTTCCTGTGTCAGCTCATGTGCCCAGCACATCCCTTCACCTAGGCCTGAGACGTGCATTCACACTTCATGCCTCTACTGCATCTGACTTTGCAATTCATTCAAAATTTCA
>PVJO010008568.1:0-74516 GCA_004026905.1 Hystrix cristata | reverse complement strand
TAAATTTACTGGAGAATAGAATAGGAAGAACCCTCGAAGACATAGGGGTAGGAAAAAAATTTATGAACAGAACCCAGACTGCACAGGAAACAATACAAAGAATCAGTGCTTGGGACCACATGCTATTAAAAAGCTTTTGCACCGCAAAAGAAATCACCAATAGAGTAGGGCGAAAACCCACAGACTGGGAAAAAATTTTGCTAGCTATCCATCAGACAAGGGTCTAACATCTAGAATATATAAAGAACTCAAAAAAATTAAACCACCCAAATTTAAAGACCCAATCCAAAAATGGGCAACTGAAATGAATAAACATTTCTCACATGAAGAAATAAAAATGGCAAATAAATATATGAAGAAATGTTCAACATCTCTAGTCATTCGAGAAATGCAAATCAAAACAACGTTAAGGACTATGAAATTTTTTAAAATTTGATATGTCTCTTGTGTGTAGCAATCTGTTAGATTTTGTTTTTTGATCCAGTCTGCCCATTTGTGTCTTTAAATTGGCTAGTTGAGGGGATTTATATTGAGAGTTACTAGGAGAGGTCTTGACTTATTCTCGTCATTGAAATATTTTCAAGTTGTTGATTCTCTTTCCCTTTTTGTTTGAGCTCCCCTGCTTGATGCATTCATTCCTCTTGACTTTTTGGCATTATTAATTAGCATCATCATCTTTGTCTAGGATTTCTAGAGAGTTTTTTGGCACACTGGTTTGGTGCTTATGAGTTCCTAGCGGGTTGTCATGGAATATCCTTATTTCTCTGTCAATTTTGAAGCATAGTTTTATAGGATATATTAGTCTGGATTAAAAGCTGTTTTCTTTTACTGCTTGGAACACTTCATTCCAAGCTGTTCGGCCCTTGAAAGTTTGTGTTGAAATCTGCTGTAATTCTAATAGGTTTGCCTTTATAAGTGATTTCTTTGCTTTTCTCTGACAGCTTTTCAGATTCTCTCTTTGTCTTGGACTTCTGGGATTTTGACTGTGATGTGTTGGGGGCAGTGCTTTTCTCATCATAATTATGTGAAATTTTATGTTTCTTACCTGTATGCTGAGTTCTTTCCATGTACTTGGAATGTTTTCTGCTATGATTTTTGTAAATATATTTTTTTATTCTATGCCTGCAGCCCTCTAAATTTTCTTTAACTGTAATTAGTTTAGGATTAGTCTTCTTAGCATTATCTAGTAGCAGTTGGATCAGTTTTCCTTGCTTTCCTATTGTTTTTAAGGTATCTCAGCGTATACTGCCTAATGCTTGCACTCAGTCCTTAAGGTCTGACACTCACTCCTCACACTGGTCACTTCTACTGTTCATATACAGACACTCCTTCTTTAATGACTGACTTATGTTCCTATGATATAGGGGAAAAAATATAACTCCCAACCTGCTAGATGTCAGTTATGCTGAGTTTGTGTTCTCCAAAGTTGAAGAATGAATTCTAAGGAACAAAGGAGGTTAAGAGTAGGAAATTTATTGAGAGAGAGAAAGAGAGCTCCTGAGAGACAGGAGGGGACCCAAGTGGGTTGCCAACGAGCTCACTTTTCAGGGCAAGTTTTATAGAGCACAATTGCGAGGCAGGTACAATGTGTGTCAAAATGATGATTAACCAATAATATTACAAGTGTAGTTGCTTAGGTAATATTGATCCAATGCGGAAGAAGGGCACATAGCAAATGAACATGGAAAGAAAAAGACATTCCAGGATGGGGTGGATCTGGAGGTCTTGGTCACCCACCTGGATGACCTAGACTTTATCAGATCAGATGAGTGTGATCTTCAGTTCATTGTTTATCCCTCGGCCTTATCTTGAGGCCTGACCTTCAATGGATGTGCCTCCAGCCATAGTTGTAGTGTAGTCTCCTCTTGTGTATTGACTCCATTGAGGGCCCATCCCTGTTTGACTGCCTATAATATTTCTACCTTATATCGCTGTCTATAATACTATGACTAGGTTGTTAGGTATATTCACTAAATGAGGAATTGTATCTAGTATGTTCATTATAATATTCAGAAGAAAGAAACGGCCAGCAGAAACTCCAACTTGATGACTTGGCTTTTATTTGCATAACTCTTCCATGCAGTACTATAATATATAACAGATCATAAAATATAATCAACAAAAATTATAGTACTATATAAATAAGGTATACTGTGCAAAAAAAGAGAAAGAAGGGAAGAGGGGAGAGACACTATAAATTAGAGGTACAGAACTGTACCAAAGAAAAGACAGGTTGTAAGTCTGAGCAGCGAGTTGTAAATCTGAACAGTGTGCCGTGGTTGTAAATTAAGTCATTAAACAGGTAAATTGTACCTAGTATGGTGGTGCATGCCTATAATCCCAGCACTTGGGAGGCTGAGGTGGTAGCCTGAGGCAAGAGGATTGTTGTGAATTCAAGGCCAGTTTGAGCTACATAGCCAGACCCTGTCTCGAAAATAAATAAATAAACAAATAACAAACAAACAAGTAGGTCATTAAATAAGAAGTATCTTTATTTAGGAAAATTCTTTATCTCCAGGACTTCTTTTTTTTTTATCATTTTAACTTTCTTTTTTTTTTTTAGCTTTTTTTTTAAATTTTTTATTTTTACCAAGAACATGTATTGGTACATTGTATACATAATGATCTTAATCAACATGGTTATTTTATACCTGTACATGATACATCTTGGTTATCTCCAGGACTTCTGTTTAGTACCTTTTCATGAACTCTATTTCTTTGGTAAATTTGTCATTCATGTTTTGAGTACTTTTGATTAGCTCTTCCAGTTTTTTGTTTGACTCCTCTTAAACCACATTGGTCAATTTGCTTGTTAGTTCCACTGTTTGGTTATACCATCGTTGAGTCTGCTCAGCTTCTTTGCTTCCTCTGATCATTTTGTGCAGTTCAGATATTCAGTGTGTGATTTCCTCTCCATCAGTGCCACTTAGATCTGCTTGGGGAAAGTTGAGAGTCTTTGTAGGCATTTTGTTACCTTGTTTTTTTTGTTCCTATCTTGTGTGTGTGTGTGTGTGTGTGTGTGTGTGTTTGTGTGTGTATTGAGGGTGGAAATCAAAGTGGAGACAGATTGTTGTTGGCATGAAGATTTCTTTAGTTAGGTTCTATTTTCCACTTATGTGATCTTTGCTTAATTTGTCAAGAGGTATTGTCCACCACTTCAGCCTATTCGGTGTAATCAGATTAGACCCAGTCACTGTTGTAAGAAGAGAATTTTTTGGGTTATAACAACATCCACAGACCCAACTGTACATCAGTCGAAATTGTTTTGACAATTTTTCCCTTTTATCAGTGCCCCTTTCAGACTATATTATACTATACTGCTATTAGCATTTAGTATGGATTGTGGAGAGAGTGGGGAAGGAAAGAAGAAAGGGAAAAAAATGGGGTAGGTCATTAAGAAGAGAGGGAGATGAGAGAAACAAAAGTGAAAAATAGGAAGTTAGACTCTGTTGGCGGTATTTTTAAGGCTGGAGTGGAAAGGTTAGTGTTTAGGGGATCTGAGAGAACATTCCAGGAGGCAGGAGAAGAGATGCGGAGGGAAAGAAATGTAGTAAGAGACCGAGAGAAGCTGTGAGGTTGTTGGAACCCGTTAATGCATTTGTCATTAGTTTTGTTGGGATCCTCTAAGCACAGTTCTGTTAAGGTTTACCTCATGTGGCCATGAACGGTACCATTCAAGTTAAAGCACTCTGGCATGACTACACTGAATTTCCCCCCTCTCCTGGGTCTCCAGGGATGCGATGCACAGGTCTCCACCAGCAAGCTCAGTGCTGCCACAGTTCAGGGTTCAGCTTGTCTCTGCCTAGGGTAGGGGTAGGAAGCAGCTTTCCTTGTCTGTGCTGAGCAGTGGGCAGAGGGTAGGATGCCGCGGGGACAGTATTCCCTGGTGTTTGGAAGGATGATGGGGTGGGGAGGGACTGACTGTTTTGGGGCTATCTCTCTTTCTCTGGTTGCAGTCTGCAGTTTCCCTGGGGCCCTAACTGCAGCTAACTCCCTTCTTAGGTTTCCTCTTCCGAATGGGAGGGAGAGTTTGTAGGGGGTCTGGCTCAGAGGTCTGAGCTCTACAATACTATCCTCTTCCTTCATGGTGTTCGGACTGCTTCCAAGATGGCATGTTCCCTGGCTAGAGGTTGTGAGGGAACTGTGGACCAGTGGTGGCCCTCCTTCCCTTTTCAGCAACCCAGATATTTGATTCAATCTGGAGAATTAGTCTTTCAGCTTAATTTTCTGTATCTGGATGTGTTGCCCTCTCCTGTTGCAGAATACTCGCGCTATCTGATGTTTTTATTTATTTACTTATTTATTTAGTTGTAGTGCTTGGGCTAGAACCCAGGGCCTTGTGCATAACAGGCAAACACCCTACCACTAAACCCTCACCCCCCAGTTAACCTTTTTATACTTACTCCAAAGATATCAAACTACATTCTTGGTTTAGCTGTTTTGTCTTTGTTGTTGGTGGTGGTGGTGTTTTTAATATTGACCTAATAGCTAGCATTCTTAATTCTCTCATTAGTTTTAAGAGTTAGTCCATAGATTTATTGGGAATTTTCTAGTCTGAAAATAATGAAACTTTGTTTTTTCTATTTTAATCCCTATACATCTCACTTCTTATTCTTATCTCATGATACTCCCTACAGCCTGAAGTAGAGTGTTAATGGAGGCAGTGAACCGTGGGCACTTTTGTTTAATTTTTACCTTTAAAGAGAACCTTGTTAACATTATAGCATTAATACAAATTGTATTATAGCATTAATAGAATTTTTTATGCAGGCCTGAGAATTAAATTGACAAGAGAGATCAACAGGGAAAAAGCACACAAATGTATTTAGCTCAGCACTGATGTGCTGTGGGAGACCTTATGAAGAAATAAAGAACCAGAGTTGCAGATAGAGATGAACGACTGAATTAAACTGGAAAGAGTAGTAAATTATGACACTGTGATGAGGCAAAGAGGCTTAAGCCAGGGGAGTTAATTAGTGGAAGAGTGGGTAGGAAGATGGGACTTCAAGGATGGTTTTGGACATGTTTCTGCTGGCCTTTGATAAGAACAGTACCTTTTTTCTGGTATAAGGAGGGCATCTTTAACATGGGAATCTCATCTCCTGCTTTAAGAAACAGAAAGAATGGTTGGAGTGATCTTGGGTCTGCTGTTTTCAAGTACCTTTAACTTAAAATAGTCAATGTACCAGAGCTGATGCATTTTTAACTTCTTCACTGACATTAAAATATTTGGTTATGTGAAAATCCTTAAATTTGCAGAACCTGTTTCTTCTTCCTGTGCCCAAATTTTTACTTCACAGAGGTGTAAACAGTGTGTGATATCTGTAAAGCAACAAATAAATGGGCTGGGGATTTAGCTCAGTGGTTAGAGTGCTTGCCTTGCAAGCATGAGGCCCCGAGTTTGATCCCCAGCTCCAAAACAACAACAACAACAACAACAACAACAACAACAACAACAACAACAACAACAACAACAAAACATATGTCACTATTACCATTATGAAGGCCAAGAGTTGTATTATACTTAAACATGCAATGTGCTTCTGCTGGCTTCAGGGTAACAGCAGCTGTCATGTACTGACACCAATCTAACCAGCTTGGTGGAATATCTGTTGTTTTCTGGTCCCTGTGTAAACACATTGATTAGCATCCTTGGGCATGTTAGAAACTTACAGCCAGTAAGCTTTTCTCTTGTATTCTGCTTCTACCAGTGTCTGCCATTTCTACTTAGGATAATTATATCAAATATTATGTAAATATATAAATGTCAAAGTGAGCAGAAAGAAATTTAATTTTATGAGAACTAAGTCGAAAGTTTCAGGAACATTCAATGAAGTCAAGTGGCTACAACCAAAATTATGACTGAGCCAAATGCAAGTAAGACCATTATAAAACACTGAGAGACACATTCTAGTAGAAAAATCTAGAAAGATTCCACACCTAAGTTTCTCTAAAGAATCTGTAAGGAGAGATTATAGATAATATACTGTTCTTTATACAGTGAACCTGGATTTCCAAGAAAGAATTCATATTTTAAAAGTTAAAGCCTTTGTCTAGTATCAGAAGTTTAATGAATGAAAGTACATTTACATTTGAGTTACGATAAAATATCTAAGGTGTATACAGGTATAAGAGCAATTTTTTGATTCTCTGCTTTACCTGCTTTGGTGGATGAGAGGGCAGGATTCTGCTCATGTATAATTGTTTAAGGAAATTCCCAAAAGTTTCTTTCAAATGGGAAAAAAAAATCAGAGTTACAGAGACCCAGAGATGACTATTGAAACGTTAATAGTCAGTGTATCTGAAAGGCAGGATGCTAATGGTTGGTACCCTGTTGGAAGATTCTTTTTTTTTTTTTTGATCAAGAAGTGGTATAAACTTCTCTTTAGAAGTACCTAGCTTACAACAGTGTTATTCAAATTGTTAGTTGCAAAGTCAGTTTAGTGTGTTTCATCTAAATTTTTCGAAGAACAAAATTTTTTGTCCTGGGTAAAAGGTACATTTGGAATTACATATCCTGGCTGGCCATGGTGGTGCACGCCTGTAATCCCAGCACTCAGGATGGTGAGGCAAGAGGATCACTGCACTTTCAAGGCCAGCCCGGGCTACAGAGTGAGTTCAAGGCCAGACCAAACTCCAGAGTGAGATCCTGTCTCAAAAGAAATCAGCATGTCCTGTCTAAGTCAAAAGTTACAGATTGCTGTATTAAAAAAATTTTTTTTTCAAAATGCAATTTTTGTAAGACAGGACAAAAAATATAAATTAGAAAAAAATAAAAGACTTTGAAGATGAAATGATATGATGCATGAAGCCAAAGATCTGCTTTAAAATACTATAGCAAAAAGAAAAGCAGAGGGAAGAAGACAGGGAAGAGAAAGAGGTACGATAAAATAATGATAATCATAGAATCTGGAGAACAGGTATATGAGGGTTCATTGCACTGTTTTCTTTGCATTCATTATGTTTGAAAACTTTTCTTGTATAATTAAAAACTCTTAGCTAAAGTGGAAGGAATAATAGGTATTGCAAATGGTAGATGATGTTTTGAGTTCTGATCCTCTTTTATAGGTATTTTATTTATGTTAGTTACAAAAGCAGGGTGTATAATTAGTTCTTAATGACTTGAGTAGAGCGTTAGCTTTAGCGTGCTAGCGGAGAGTTGGTTATAGCCTCCTTTACTGCATTGTGCAGCATTAGTGATTGAGGAAGAATACGCATGAGCGTATGCGCTACGCCCACAGCTGGGACGCCGAATTCCAGAGGAAAACATCTCTGGCTAATTCTGCATTAGAAATACATTCAGAGTCAAAATCAACACAAAATGCACTCTTAAGTATTTCTGAGTGTAGTTTTACACCAAGCACTACAGCGAACAGCAGTTCCTTCAATTAACTACTTCTCTTTTCTAGGAAGAACTGGAATTATGGTTTGTACCTGCCTTATTGCCTGCAGATTGTTTTCAACTGCAAAGGTAGGCCACATGTTACCGCATACACCATCTTATTGATTCGATTTGCTGTTTCTGAAGTATCACTGGTAGAACGTTAAGATTACTCTTTGAGTCAGAATGTGTACATGAAATTGGAGAGGTGGATTTGCCTGGTTTTGATACTTTCTGTTTAACTAGAATGCCAAAAATCGCAGCAACTAACATAAATAACATTTTAATGTAATTTTTTAAAAATAAAAATTAATGCCCCAAAATCCACAATATATACATTGCCAACATTTTAAATAAAGGAGGGACCTAGTAGGGGCAGGGTTAGGGTAAGATGCGTTATACAAAAGCAAAGAACCTCAATAATCAAGACGCTTCACTTACTCCACCACTGGTAATGTAACTTCTTTCTTCATCATAAGAATAATACCGAATAGCCGGGTGTGGTGGCAGACGCCTGTAATCCCAGCACATGGGTGGCTGAGGCAGGTGGACTGCCATGTGTTCAAGGCCAGCCTGGAATATATAGTGAGACCCTGTCTGTGAATAAATAAATAAATGAAATGTAAGAAGAATAATATACAGATTAACTAGATAAGTTCTCCAAAGGACCTGAACCATCCTTAGAATTGTTAACTCATTTTCCAACTCAGAACATAGTCTCTCATGTATATAGTTATTTCTACATAGTCAATATATAGGGGTCTGTCACCTCTAGATATTTCTGTGGAAACAAGGTGAGCTGTTTCTATCTCTTCAAGCAGGGTTCTCAGCTGT
The DNA here is from genome assembly GCA_004026905.1 of Hystrix cristata. Classification (NCBI taxonomy): domain Eukaryota; kingdom Metazoa; phylum Chordata; class Mammalia; order Rodentia; family Hystricidae; genus Hystrix; species Hystrix cristata. The sequence continues at coordinate 66,301 of PVJO010008568.1, read as the reverse complement.
TTTACTGCCATGATCTTGCTGAGAAGTTACCATTTACAGGACATATCCCCAGCAACTCTTGTCATCTCTTGGGCTGTAGTTTGGAGAAGAGAAGCTGTGGGTTCTGCACCATGCCCAGCTCTCTAATCCTACACCTTTCACTTTCCTAATTTCTAATTTGAGACACAGGTTTTGAAAGTGGATGTTCTATCCTTGTCCCCCATCGGCTCCCCCCAGGAGCATAACACTGTGTCTGTGCTCCTTGGGCTGGGTCAGTAGGGCCAGTGCCTGAGAGCATGGAGAGAAACAGAGAGACAGAGACAGAGACAGAGACAAAGACAGAGACAGAGAGTGACAGAGACAGAGATGTGGGCTGGGAAGGGAGGGAAGGAGAAGAAAAGAATGGTGTCGTAGCATAGTGTTGTTCAAAGTATATGTTATCATCAGCGAGTTATAAAATTGAATTACTGGATTGTGACTAGCATTTTTTAAATAAAAAGGAATAGAGCACAGTAGAAAGGATCAATGGACAAGTATTCTGTGTGTGTGTGTTTGTGTGTGTAGGTGATAGGTTTATTAATGTGGATTGTTGCTTCAAAAATAAAATGTTTAAAAGCCATTGATCCAGAGGTCTAGACTAATAGGCACTTGCACTGCAGACCTGTGCTACTTCTAAATGGCTGCACTGTGTCTGTAACAGCTCATGTAATTTCTAGTTTATAAAAATTAGGAAGGAAGAAAGTTTGGGCTAGATAATTTCTAAGGGTTTCCAGCTCTAAAATTCCATGTTTTTATGAATTTTGAACTAGAGAAGTTTTTATGTGCCTTTATTAATTTCATTATTTTGGGTCGCCTCTGCCCAAAGGTTGGTGGCTTAAGTAAATAATGTGCCCTCATAAACTAACAATGCATAATGTAGGAGAGGGAAGAGTACAGTGGAACCACCATTGTGTTATCTCTTTTTCTATAGGAGAGCATTTATTATTTTGGGGAACGACGAACAGATAAAACCAGCAGCACTAAATTTCAAGGAATAGAAACTCCTTCTCAGGTAAGTTTTCCTTTTAAAGGGGGAAGATTTTTAGGATAGTGGGTTAGGATTGGCAGCTATTATTTGGGTTTTTTAGACTCTTCTTTGGTGATCAGCAGCCACACTTAGGCACCCTGCAATAGGCCTTGATCTCTCCCAGGGGCCACAAGCCATGTCTCAGGACCGGTCTCTGCTTGGATAGTGTTGTGCTCTCCCACAGCAGTCTATTTTCCATTTTATATTTGTTATTGTTCAAGAGTTGATTTCCCTCCAAAGTAATAAGGTCTAATACCTAAGCTTCCAAATCCCTGAAGATTATATAAAGTCACCAGCCTCTGATTTTCCTCTAAAGAAGAATTATGTCTTTCACATTATGCCTATAAAGGCAATGGGCAATTCATGCTTTGCAAAGAATATCACAAAGACTATTTTTGGATGACTTCTCTCAAGGGGAGGGGTGGTTATTTTAAAACAACAAAAAGGGGAAATAATTTTCAAAAATCCTCCTATATAGAAGACACTGTAGCAGACACTATCCTATCCTTTCCTTTTAAAAACATTTTATTATAGGAATTTTCAAACATAGACAAAAGTCCAGTGAATCACATGATAGATCCCTTTAATAGTCATCCTGCCACTTCAGCAATCATATCGGCCCATAACCAACCAACGTTGCTTTCACTCGCTCCCCACTCTCCTCAGTCCCCTGTACACCACCCTCCATCTTTCCTTGCTTTAAACTAAGTATTTCAGAATGGCGTCTAGAATAAAGACTTTCAAGAAGAAAAACACCTCTATGAAAAGGCTATCACCATACAAACTGAGCTTGTCTCATGAAGTCACAGAAAGAATATCACAGACAAAAAGGAAGAAGTTAGGAGAGTGTTTATTGGAAGTAAGAAGAAAAATTGCTTTCTGGTGGTCCCAGAAAGTGGGGTGCCAGCATATTTACTTTGCCTTGGCCTTATATGGAGAAGCAAAGTGTGGGAGAAAATCAGTTACTCAGCTGCCTAGCTCAAAGGAAACACATTATTTGGTGTTTCTAAGTTCCTTGAAGTCCAGCCCAGAGATAGGAAGGAGTTTATAACTAACTGGCTGATTCTACCTGAGGTTTTTTTCCCTAACAGTTTGGGTTCTTTTCTTCACTCTTTATCCTTTTTCCTGTATTTGGTTTTACATTTTTAAGCTTAAATAATTGTATGACTTGAATTAGCTCTTAACTTGGTGCGTGCAGTATTTTCTTTGTAACTAGCCAAGTCCATCTTAGAGCCTGTTCCTTTCTGCCTGCCTACTTACAAGCTAATTAACTAAACTGTCTTTTACCTTCATGCCATTTACCACACATAAAAATATTGTATCTTAATAATACCATAATAATCAAGTTTCTAGTTCATGTCTAAATTTCCATGAGTGTCTTAAACTCTTTTTTAGTTTAGTTTATTTCAATTAAGATTCAACAAGAGCCACACTTTTCATTCGATTGCTATGTCTTGTAACTCTTTTCATTCATAGGTTTCCCACGTCTCTTTTATGCCTTGTAATTTGTTTACTGCAAAAACCAAGACCGTTATCCTATATAGAGTTTACAATATCTCAGACTTTGTTGAATCATGCCAAGGTCTGTCTATTCATTATCTCATTTAATATTCTCAATAACTCTACGAGTAAGTTCTATGATGGTTCCCATCATACAGATCAGGGACTTCAGGTTCAGAGAAACTAACCTTTTGAACCAAAAAATGAAATCCAGATCTGTTAGACTCTATGACCCATTTTTCTCATGCTGGGTGTGGCTCTCATCTATATTTTTCTGTACTGTGCTTCAAACCAAGTGAGAACTGGTTGGGAATTCCTAAGTAGATATGGATGTGGCTGTGAATGATAATTTTTCTTTCAGTGAAGAGAGGGCGCTAAATAGGTACTCTTGACCTTGTTAGCAGAACTATAACTACCTACTAATCTTTAATCTGGGGCAGAAGAACCCAGGCCTATCCAATACTTTTCTCCCATATCTACCTTCCACAAGAGCCATACACAGTAGGCTAAAAGTAATACGTGAACTTACCAAAGTCCAGTTCTTATCTTCCCATTTCCATCAAAATCCATAACGGCTCCTTGTAGCTGATGGCAGCAAACTAAATGTTTAAAGCTGGCCCTCTGATATAACCTTTCCTCCCACAGTGTTCATTTACACACCCCACATTCTACTCCATTTTAGAGATTTTGCTGTTTCCCTGGCCTGTCAACACTTTACACCTCATGTCAATTGAGTCCCTTTTCCTTCCCAGCCTGAAGTAGTCTCTTGCTTTTGTGGCTCTTTAGAGATAAGTCACTTTACATTGTTTTCTAGTTGTTTCGAGTGGTAATTTTTATACCCCCTTTAATGATGAAGCCCACGTCTTCCCAACCTTTCTACCATTTGCTTTCCAAAGTGCCTTGGTATCCCCCACCCCATATCCTCTGTATGTGCAGAGTGCTTCCTATGGGTGGACTGTATTAACTTCTGCCACAGACCCTGGTTTTAAGCTTCACAAGAAGGCAGTGTGAGTGCAAACACTGCTTAGGGCCCTAGTGGGTTATGTCCTTTAGTAGAAGGTAGAGACTCTGGTGACAGAAGCCAGAAGGATGTTAAATGTATCTACATCAACAACTCTCCCCACGTATCTTCCCTTCCCCATTTCTTCTGCAATCATGCAGTTTCCCGAACTGTAATTTAGAACTAGCATACCACAGGCTACAGCCATCGTCTCATCCCATTTGCTGGGATCAGAAGCCCCTCAAGGCCTGGCTGCATGTCTGACGGGGCGTGGGCACCGCCCCAGGACAGAGCGCCCTCTGGTGGGTGATATTTTTAGACACCGCCACATTCAGCCCCGGCTTCATGGTTCTTTATACTGCTCACTTTGTGTCTGCCCCTGAGCGAGAGCTTCTAAGAGCGTTTTTCACGATTCTTTCTGTTACTGGCCACTTCAGCTCATACACTCAGGTTCGTCTGCTCACTGCTGACCAAGTTAAAAGAGGCTATATATTTGGGTAAGAAGAGAAAGGATTTATTCAAAGCTAGCCTAGCTCTGAGGAGATGGAGGGGCCTATCTGCCTCAGATCGCCATCTTACTACTTACAGGGGCAAGAGTCTTTATAGTAAGGCACAGAGTGTGGGGAGCCCCGAGAGCCGGTGCAGGTCTCCACATTTGCTCGCGCACTTCCGGCCATCTCAGCTCCTCCTGGTTCTTGTGGAGAAGAGCCAGGCTCCCGGCGTACTCCGTCACTTCTTTTGGGTTGAGGAGAAGAGAGGTGTTGAGCCCTCCTTCTATGGGCTCAGAAGGAGGAAGTCTGGGGAACTTGCTTATCTCTAAAAGAAAAAACAAAACAAAACAAACAAACAAACAAACCTTTTAAAGTTTCATTTTGCAGCGGCAGTTATGTTTCCAGTGGGAAGTATGGCACTTAATCTTAGCGCTCCATTGATTCAGGATCAGAGCTCTACAACTCCCTGAAGAAAAGTCCAAGGAAACCCTCGTGAGCAACTTGCCAGAGGGGAACGATGAGGCTAGGAGAATTCCAGGGCTTTCTTGCAAAAGCAGAATTGTAAAGGGGAGGGGTTAGGGATTTAGCTCAGTGGCAGAGTGCTTGCCTAGCAAGCACAAGGCCCTGAGTTCATCCCCTGCACCAAAAACAAACAAACACACAAACAAAAAAAGCAATTGGAAAGTGGAAAGTGAACTCTATCTAGCAGGAACAAAGAAGAATGCCATGTACTCTACCATGGACATACAGAAGGCTTCACATACACCCTTCTCCCATGACTGGGATGCTAGTCTAGCAAATCACAAACTTTCCTGTGACTCAGTCACCATGAAGTCTCTACCCCATATTGATAATATGTGGCTGTTTGTTCTTGGTTCTGATCAGGTGCCCTCAGGCATACGCAGCCCTTAAGCAGGAACTGGTTCTTTTCATGTCGCTTACCGGCGGCAGCGTGGAGTAGCATACATTTAAATGCTGAGTTATGCAATGGCACCCTATAAATGTATCCTTAATTTCTTACTGCCTTTAAGGAGTTCTTTGCAAAAAAGAAAGATGGAAAGGGAGGTGGGGAAGGGAGGCAGGGAGGGAAAAAAATGAGGAATGCTAACTTTAGACTTTTCATCCCCACTTAAATCAAGGCTTCTGTTGCTTTACAGATTAGGTATGTTGAATATTTTGAAAAATTGATGACTTTATACAACTGGACTCTCCCTCCAAGAAAAATACTCACAATAAAAAAATTCATTATTTATTCAATTCATGGTAAGTGCCATATATACAATTGAAGGACTGGGCAGGAGGGCCAGTGTTCCCACTAATTGGGAGAGTTTTGCTCATAGTTAACTATACAGACAATCCTAACTCCATAGCTGTGTTTTTGCATTTCCTCACATGTGAACTCCTCTCCTTGGAATTGCCCAGCTGCCAGGCGATGTGTACCATATTGTCAATTCTTTGTTGTCCTTCTCCTTCCCTTTCTCATCTTTCATTTGGGGGCTGCATCCTTTTCTCTTTTCTCCTGTTATTGCTTCCTGGCCTCAGCCCAGGGTAGACTTTTCTGGCTACAGTCTTTGACAGAGGTGAGAAAGACCCATGAGCCCTCAAGAATACTTCTTTCCCATCCCCACCTCTAGCTCGGGCTCATCTTGGCAGAGGTGTCTCCGTATCATTTTCTCACCTACTCCCTTCAGAGGCCCTTTTTTCACACTGCCCTGGTTTCACCCTTTCCCCTCTCTTCTCCTGGAACCCTCTCGCCTGAGCATTGCCATCCAGATCCCTTAAATACCTGGGTGAGCAAGGGTTTTACTTTACTCGATGCCATGTAACTATTGAGTACCTGTTTGAGGCTAGACCCTAGTCTTCCCTTCCCTTAGAGAGTGCCTGCGTGGTCACCAGAGAGAAGCCGATACAGGAATAAACGTCAGCTCACACTGTTGAAACACAGAGCTGGGGGAAGGGTAAGAAAAGCTTTCTAAGAGGCAACATCTCCATGAAAATGGAAAGCATCAAGAGGAAGTGGGGCTCCATGGGAGTCGCTTCCAGCCCCCTAGCTGCTACCAAGTATTATAAGAGTAAAAATCATTATTAACTTTCCAAGAGTTGACAATTTGACTGCGTCCAGAATGTAAGGAAAGAGAAGCAGCTGCAACTGAAAACCACCGTCACTCAGGCAAGCAGACAATGAGTCAGACTGTCTTTCTCTGGGATGTGAGAAAAAGCAGCAGGGAGAGGAAGTAGCCTGCAGCCCCATGTGTATGTCTCCATCACCACCGTGCTGTGGCTGCCCTGGGGAGGTGGGACAACAGGGATCCCTCAGCTGGAGGGGACTCGCCCATTCCCACTGCCATCAGGCAGCAGGAGGTGACACTTCTGAGCTGGCCAGCTCCTACACCACACCATGGGGAGGTGCTGGGCACTAGACAATGCAAGCACCATGGTGCCAGGGTGCTGCTATCCACCATGGATAGTCTTGGATGTCTGGCCTTCTGAGAAGTCCCACAAAATAAGATTTGGACATATTTTCTTTTGACATATTTTGTCCAATTATTTGGAATTAAAATATAGACAATTGTTCACTGAAATGTAAAATGCTTTTTTCAAATAGGTTAATTTCCCCCAGGAATTTAATGGCATACTACAAACAGATTACAAAGGTTTCTGGCTTCTAAAAACAAATTTCAACCCATTGTTTCTGGGGGAATTTTGGCCTACCTTTCCAAGCAAGCATTGTGCAGGCTGTCTTGAAACCCAGCCTGTTCTAGCAGGTGACTGCTTGGGTGTATAAATGAGCAACTCTGTGAAAAGGCTCTGTAGACTGCATATTCCTATACAAAGTCCACTATGACTGCATCACGGGACCCATGTGAATTGAGGGACAGTCTCGTGGCTGCCCTGACTCGGGAGCCCCGCTTGAGGCTGACTTTCACAGGAGAGATGCCAGGCTTGTCTGACAGGCAGTAAGTAGGAGACTGTAAAAATTGCCTTGCTGCCCTTTCTTTCCATACTCTGTGAGACCCAGAAAAAAGATTCAGACTGCTTTATTCTGCAGTATGAGTTAACACATTCTGTTGCTGGAGCATTTTATTCCACTAAGAAATTTAAACCCAACTATACAACCAACTCATGTATTAAACATGAGTGTGTACTCTGCCTCAATTCCTCTTTTGTTACCAATGGGATTAACAATATCAGTACAAATCTCTGTGCAGGCAACAAGCATTTAGTCTGTCAATCAACTTTCTGTTACCATAACAAAAATTTGAGATACATCATTTTACAGAAAGAAAAGGTTTCTTTTGGCTCACAGTTTTGGAGGTGCCAGCTTATGATCAGTTGGCTGTTGCTCTGGGCGTGTGATGAGGCAGAGAGTATAACAGGCCAAACTGTTGACCTCCTGGCCAGGGTGCAGAAGAAAGAGGAAGAGGAGGCTGGGGCCCCAGTGTGCTCTCCAAGGCCTCTACTCCCCTAAAATCTCCCACCAGGCCTCACCCCTTGGAGGTTGCCACTACCTCCCAACAGCGCTACACTCACGTGATTTAAAATGTTTAAATAGGTGAGACTTTAAACCATGACTTCCTTGTCATGTGGTAATTAGTTCTTTGGTTTAGTCTTACATTTTTACTGATTCCAGGAAGAGATGAGTGGAATGGCACAGAGGGAACTGAAAGAAGAAACCATGATTCCTAATGACACCTCAATAGCAGGGTGTTAATGAAATAAAATTAAGTGAAAACAATCTGAGATGAGCAATCAAGATTAACGTATGACTATTAGAATATTTGTTAAGGTGAAATATGCAGGGTTGAAAGAAAAAGGGGAAAAAGTTAATTGGTGGCTTCAGAAACTAGGCCTCTGGGAAATGCTTAAAGGAAGTGGGGGTCATTTGGAGGGAAAAAAGGAGAATGAAACCAATTATCTGTACGTATACACTAAAAACCTTAATGTTTGGCTAGAGCTGTCCTATATTTTCATAGAAATTGCTTTAGAAACTAGATTGAAGGTAGGGTAGGAGGAATTTAGATTATCTATTGCCTAAAAATATGATTAGAAATCTGAAGAAAAACATATTAGCAAGTAGGATTGCAAGTCACCTTCCTTTTTTTTTTCTAGAAAGGTGGGACTCTCATAGAAGCTGAACTACATGTTTGTTTTTGTTTGTTTTCTTTTTGTTCAGTCTAAAAATATTCTGCTTTGGGAGTCAGAATTGGCCTTGAAGGCTTCTCTTTCAATGACAAAATCCATGGAAAGCCAAACGATTAAATATCACCACAGTGTCAACTGGGATAATTGTTCTCTTTTAAATGTGCCGTGTTAACTGGCAAGATGTTTTGATCTTTGCTTTAACCAGCATATGCTTCTGATCGTACTCAGGTGTCGGTAAAGGCAACGGAAGCGATCTAAAGGTACAGATGGTAATGCAGCAGCAGACGGTCTTTTCCTGCTCTTCCACAAATTACAGGGTAAGAGGAAGCACATGAGAAAAACTCAGGTGCAAACTAGAATTCACTTTACCTCATTGTTCAAAACATTTTAAAGGGCACTTTCCAGAATATACTTCAGTTCAGAGTGTTGCTCTTGTATTTTTCCACAAATGCTGAGCATATTCCCAGGAACTTATCAAAGTTTCAGATTCATTTATCTGGCCAGTTGTTGCCATATTACCTTCTTATCTTTTATTATGTAACACTGATCCTAAAATTTTAGTGTACCTGAAAGTTACCCAGGCACTTCTACACGTTCCTAACTGCACTCCCTGCATATTGTTTAGGAAGTCTGGGATGGGGCCCAGGGATCTGCAGACTGAAGTGTCCTCAGTGACTCTAACCCGGATGTCCTATGGGATGCGTCCTGAGAAGCAGCGTACTTACTGGGGGCTTGGAAGGCAACACTTAGCTAAAATGTTAAAGAAATGCTTAATACTATATAGACCCTTTCTAAAACAAGAAAATTTCTTTCATAGATTGCATATTTCAAATTATCAACGTTATCTCCCCACACCCTTTGGTTTGGTTTTTGTTTTGGCCCTCCTGTTTGAGGGTGTTCAGGCAGGCCTAAGCCTTAGCTTTCTATTCTTATCTTCACAAATACTTTATTCTTGTCTATCCTCAGGTAGCTATTCCTTTTTTTTTTTTTTTTTTTTTTTTGAGACAGGGTCTCACTGTGTAGTTCAGGCTGGCCTTAGAACTCACTGTGTAGCCCACGCTGGCCTCGAACTCAGGGCAATCCTCCTGCCTCAGCCTCTGGAGTACTGCGATTATAGGTGTGCACCATCACACCCAGCCCATTGCCCTTCTTTAAACTGATTTATAATTTTTCATTTACTGCATATCTTTTCCTAGTCTTCCACAAACTGCTGAGTAAATCATATGAATGGAAAATTCAGTGTTTATTTTAAAGATACTTATGAGTATGTGTAGTAGATGCAGGAGCTACAACATGGGCAGTTTCCACCCCAATAATTCAAACACTCACCAATTCTTGTTGATTACACATTTGAAATTTCTCTTCATTCTCCCTTCTGTGTTCCCACTGCTGCTACATCCCTTGTGCAGGATCTCACTTGTTCATACCAAGGTTTTTCCAATGGTCTCTCAACCTTCACTTTCTCCTTATATGGTATGGTATGTATAATCTTGCAATGTGCAGCAAGAAATAAATACTGCTTTCATTGTGAAAAGCTGTAGGTAGAGCAAAATACACACAGCATGTCCAGAGTTGAAGGCAGTTTACTTCTTTGACTCAACATTTTTGTTTTGGGTTTTTGTGTGTGTGTATGTGTGTGCGTGCTGGAGATCAAACTCAGGGCTTTGTGCTTGGCAAGGCAGGCTGGTTTAGTTTTAAGAGACAGGGTTTCCCTGTGTAGTTCAGGCTGGTCTTGAACTCACTATGTAGCCCAGAATGGCCTGGAACTCTTGGTGGTCCTCCTGCCTCAGCCTCCCAGGTGCTGGGATCACAGGAATGCTCTCCCCCACCCAGATTCCACATGCTCAGCATTCTTTTTTTTTTTTTCCCCCAGCATTCTTATCTGTAAAATAAAGATCACATCTCAAGGGTTAAAGAATTAAATTAGATAATATATGTAAAGCTACTTTGTAAACTAGATTACTAAATAAATGTACATAACTATTGGGCCACTTTGTCATGTAGGAAAATCCTCGCCATATTCTTTAGCAACTTCACTTTTATTTCCTTGACTTTTGAGCTTTTAAAATATAATAGCCCTAATATACCTGAACTTATTTCTGTCAGTAACATGACTTACATATTCAAGTGGAATAAGTCGTCCCCTCAGGCACTTAGAACACATTTCTAATTTCTACTTCTTGTTTTGCTGGCCTTTCCTCCCATATCTGGACTATTCATTTATCCAAGATCTCCCATGTCCAACTCTAGTTCTGCTTCCTCAGTGACACTGTCTCACTGCACACTTCCTGTTCCATCCTCCAGTTCCTCACTGTACAACAGCACATTCAGTCCTTGCCATACAGCTTGACACTTAGTTCTGTATCATCCTACTATTGTTCCTTAGATGTACAGTTCTCTGAAGGGGCTGACTGAACCTGAACTTTCTTTTGTATTTTTCGCAGGACCTGGCTTAGACCTTTCCCATTGTGGGTGCTGCTACTACATGGCAGTAAATCGATAGCAAAGACATAATTAATTTAGCTTCAAAGTTGTTAATCCCAGAAACTTAACATATTTTTGTTCACTCCATCCAGCAGCCTGCGACGGACAAGGCCAGGCCAACAGTCCCAATAATAACACCCAATTTTTGGTAAAACAATCAGTTATCCGTTACTTTTTGAATGTCGATGTTAGCTTTAAAACTGAGCTTCTTAGTACATTCTTAAAAGTCCCCCCCCCCAAAAGGTCCCAACGAATGAAAATCAGATGATTACTGATGATTAAACAGTAATGTTTATGGGGTTAAACTCCATTGGAAAGTTTAATATTCTACCTTCCAACAGGGCTCCACCATAAACCTCAAACATGTAGGTGTTTGAAATTTTTCAACACCAGTATTGCAATTTCATAGAAAAGACAAATAACATTTATTTTACATGAAATGAGGGGGCTGTGACACCAGCAGTTCTTGATAGGAAGCCTGGAGAAGTGAAAAGTAACTTACTATCTTACTTGTCTCATGTGCAGCAAGGTTTATAGTTCTGAACTCCACGTGTTTCTTCACAGGTATTTCATGACATTGAAACAGACAGAGTGAAAATACACATATTCAATTGTCCAGCTCTGTATGATGAAGTGAAAGTGAAATTCCTCTCTTCGGTGAGTAATGAAGAAAGAGTCTCTGCTACTTTTCTTGTCTATTCTTTTGAATGATTTTGGTTTGGAATTTCCTTTGTTACAATTCCCAGCAAGAGAAGTTGGGGATTTAGCTCGCGGTAGAGTGCTTGTCTAGCAAGTGTTAAGGCCCTGAATTTGATCCCTGGTACCCTCCAAAAAAACCAAACAAAAAAAATAATTCCCGACAAGGAAGATGACAGCAATCAACACATGGCCAGGACATGGGAGGAAAGTAACAAATCAGATCCACAACAAATATTTTAAAAAGAATACTCAAAGATTTTTTTTATTCATTCTTTTTCCTAAATTCTATGCAATTTAGAAAAAATTTACATGTATTAATTTTCAAATAAGGAAAAATACAAAAACCAAGATGCTGAAAACACAGGATATGTTTAACTGTATAGAAGTGGTCACCTTTTTGTTTTTTAATCTTTAAAAAATATTGCCATCCATAATTTACAAAATACTTTAAAGGGAGATTTTTACTTTCCTTTGAGTTGATATGTTATAAATGGTATTAATCTTACCTTATGAAAAATGAGAAAGTCTTCCATTGTCATTATTCTGAATATCATTAGTGTATAACTTACGTTGGCCATTTGTAAAATGTCACGTCTGAGTATTTTTCATATATAAGACATTTCTAGTAGTCTCTAAGCAGAAACAGTGGTATAAAGCACACTGGGCCAAGGAACCTTGATAATATCTAGTCTTTTTGATTATTAAAGGTTATGACATGAAAGCACTTTCAAAATATTCAGTTACTTCTGTAATCATCAGTATTGACAGTTAATTATTCAGTGTAGAAATGGATGACACATGTTATATTTTCCTCTAATTTAGTCTTGAAGTCTCTCTCTGGAGAGTGGATATAAATTCTAGCATTGCTTTGACAGGGCTCTGGGCTGTCACGGATGCTTCCAATGCATCTCTCATAGGATGCATCTTTGTCCTGGTGGACAACCTAATGCCCAAGTGTCCAGCTGGTGACAGGTGTCCCTCTCCCAGGAAACTTGTTTATACTGGTAGATGCCTTTGTGAATCTGGTCTGACCTGTGTCTAGTTTATTCCTACCATGATGGCCACTGCCTAGGAGAGCCTGAGGGGAGAGCGAGGCGCAGGTGTTGGACAGGTGAAACACAAGAAGGCTACACAAGACGACACATCAAAGAACGGAAGCAGTGTTTTATTACTTACAGATCCCAGAGTGGGAAGGGGGAATGGGAAGGGGGAAACCATCCAGGACATGTCTGTTCAACCAGCAGTGGGGAGCAGTATAGACAGAGCCGAGGATCAAAGCCTTTATTGGGGTCCAGGGTGGTACCTTAGCAGCTTTCCCACAGGGAGGTCTAACTGGTGGGTAAAAAGCAGGAGGGCACGAGTTTCATGAGTCACATTGAGACTGAGAAGTAATCACTGTGACACATTTGCACAGGTCCCCTGGAGTATGGGAGTCAGTGGAACAAGACAAGTAAGTTGTACCTAAATGGCCCTAGGTCACCAGGAGGTTGGCTGCATAAGGCAAATATCTGGGGATCACACTGAGAACTGGGGCGGCGGGGTGCACAGAACTAAAAACTGTGCCAAGCATGCCTGAGCCTTGCTTCTGGTGTGACAGTCTAACTCACATTCACAGGAGAGGCCAAGGCCACATAAACTTTCAAGAATTCACTACACTATGTTTGGGTATACGTAAGGCATAGGTCCTTAGTAGATTCTGTTTAGCACTATCAAAAGCAGATTAAAAGACCAGTATCTAAATTTATAAATATCTATCATGGAAAAAATATATTTTTCAAGTGATAATTCCCCATTGATAATTCTACATTGTCATATGGTACTTCTGCACTGAGGAGCTGCCAAGCTATTTTCCACCGGGATCATTTCATGTTCCTACCAGCAGTATGAGGAACTGCAATTCTCTGCATCCTCGCTGACACTTTTTTTGTTTTGCTTTTTTATTTTATGGTGATTGTAGTGGGTGTGAAGTGGTATGCCCTTTAACATACAAAATTTTAAAAATTTTAATGACGTCCAATTGACCTATTTTTTTCACTGTCCCTTACATCTTATTTGAAAATACTAAGATACCACATCTTCAACCCTTTAAAAAATACATTTCCTTGAAATTTTTGATACAAACAGCAAGAGAAAAAATAACATTCTCTTAAACCCTTTGTGTCTTAAATGTATTGTTGTAGACTATAGAGTGCGCATATTTGATAGAATTTGATGTGTGTGTGTGTGTATATGTGTGTATATATATAAAGGAAAGAATCTTAATCTCTTTGGTATTATTAGGTATCAATTTTATTATGAAAATAACCTTTTTTTCTTTAACCATGTCTTTTTAGGAGCTTCCCAAGTACTATGACAACTGCCCTTTTTTCTTTTGGTTTCACACATCTTTCATACAAAAAAACAGGTAGGGACATAATGTAATCAAATAGAAATAGCTTAGTCTTCAATGTCTGTTGTAAGGTGTACTGATAAGATTTTAGCCTACTGTCATAAATTTATAGAAACCAAAAAAATTCTGAGTCACTGTTCTTCATTGCCTTACTCATCTTAATGTGATTATTTTAAAAATACAGCTGTTCTTGAGACTTACTGTTGGGTTAGCCTAAATGTCTGTGCCGCACAACTGTAAGTTAAAATGTGGTATGCCCAGATCTTGACTGTGAGGATGAACTCATGCCATGGAAGGTTAATATGCATCTGCTAAGTGCCTTGAATATGGCACGTCCTCAGTAAGTGTTAATTTATTGATGACTGACCACCAAATTTTATGCTAAAATAATGTGTGAGTGATAGAGGCTGCAGCTAGTTTAAAAGCTGATTGGCATACTTATATTCACGGCGGAAGTTCTAAAACAAGGTAAATATTAATGCAGTCAACTAGAAGATCATTAATTCAATAGTCCTTGTGTGTATGTGTATGTGTATGCATGCTGCTAGGAATTTAACCCAGGGCTACATGCTAGGTAGGTTCTCTAACACTGAGTCACATCCCCAGACCAAAAGTCTCACATTTAAACATGATTTTCTAATAACTGAATTGGGAAGAATTATTAATTGGACTTGAAGATTATTATTCCAAAGAACCTTCTACCATATCTGGAAACTCATTCCTGAGTCTATAAATTCTCCCCATTTTAAGGAATTCTGTAATGATGAAAAAAATGAGATGTTTTTCAACTATCACCATGCCACTCAGTATAAAAGCATTTAAAAAGCATTCAGATCAGACTTGAGAGGAAGTAGTGTGATTGTATGTGACATAAATTTATATTACTATTATATCCAGTCCTAGACTTTTCAAGTCTGTGCTGGATCTAGTAACACTTCATGTCTAGCAAGGCAACAGTGAAGGAACACCTGGTCTGCACACTCATAATGCAAATGCATTTTATAGATTTTGAGGGTGTGAACTTTGGATGTGATGGAAAAAAATCTACCAATTTTCTTCTGGATGTGTACAGTGAATTCTGATTCCCTCCAACAGAGAGAACTACATGGAGCTTCATTTGCTATTTCTCAAAAGTGGTTCTTGCTAAAGGACAGTTTTGTCCTTTTAAACACCATCTTCATATTGAGAAGTGACACATTAGGTCATTTTTATTTTTTTTAATATATTTCTATAGATATCTGTAACATTTAATTTCACAAATTGCTTAGTAATGTTATGAAGTTGGTGTTTTTTACATCATTTGAAAGAGAAACAGTATTTTATTACCAAGTTTTATTGCACATCTAGTCTGTTTGATTTCTATCACTTGTAAAAATTTAGATATATTAAACTTGGATATTGTTAATTCCACGAGAGGCAATATTAAAAGAATCTGTAACATGTTGTTCCTGGTATGCTTGTTAATGAAGATTAAAATATTTTGTGTCTCCTCACAGAGGTAGGAGGAGCCAACACACACAAAGGGCTGAGGTCCTAAGCATTGTGAGCAAGTCTTTTTCTAAAGTTCCAACAAAGCTGCCCTACTACATGGCTTTTCTCTTAGCTCTAAAATAAAATGTAAACTGGGCATGTTGGCACACATCTGTAATCCCAGCATTCTAGAAGGCTGAGATAGGAGAATCACATGTTCGATCCCAGCCAGGGCAACTTAACAAGTCCTTGTCTCAAAATTAAGAAAAAAAGGGCCAGGGATGCAGCTCCATGCAAAGGCCCTGTGGTTCCCCAGCACCACAATTAATTAATGTAAAATGCAGTAATTTTTTTCTATTCCTAGGCTTTATCTACCAAGAAATGAACTGGACAATCTCCATAAACCAAAAACATGGAATATTTACAGTTCAGGATTTGCAGTAGAGGTCTATTTTGATGAGAACGAACCAGTCATGCTGTAGCTGGTATCTGATTAAAGTGCACCTCCCCTTCTCAGATAGAATCATGTCTTTCCCAGCCCCTGCTTGTACTTATGTCTTCTAAATCTGTCTTTGCTGGCATAGCTGTATTTATACATATATATATATATATATATGCATTTGTTTCTGATAAATCTATTAAATATATACAGGTAAAATGTCAATGGTGATTTCTTTTTTTTTGTTTTGAGACAGGGTATAATCAGCTTTTGAAAGAATATACTATACTTCACACAAAGTGTGCATTATATTTTGATAAATTTGGACCACATAGAACACAAGTATTAGGTATCATTAAGAACTTAGAAATAACAGACCTTTCATCTCAAAATAATTGAGCTATTTTAACATTATGGTCCCTGGCACCTTCCTGTTATTCTAGCTACTCAGAAGTCAGAGGTGGAAAGATCCAGAGTTTAAAGCCAGTCCGCACAACTTGGTAAAACACTGTCTCAAAAACAAAACAAAACAAAACTTGTTTTATATTTGTCATTTCAAATTAGAAAACTAATTTGTTTTCACAAATTGTTCCCATATATCAGATTGGCAGCAAACAGTTTTAAACTCAGAAAAGGAAAATATTTCACTCACCAGTCCCCTCATCCCCAGCATACTTTGTCAAGCACCAGATGGTTCGCTTGCTTACGTGATACACTCTCTGTAATAACATACACAGAAAGGATTGAAATGTTATTCACCCGCGACAACTCCTCACAAGGAATGTAGCCATTATGTACTGCAAACAGGTACTAATAAATTTTAAAAATGACAAATCACACGATCTTGGTAAACATAAAGGATAAAAAAATCCTCAGAGACTTCTTTTGTATAACATCGTTAGCTGCTGACCAGTGTGGTCCAACAGAGACCATTAATATTTTCTTTGGTACTGAGCACTATTTTATTCTAAGTACTTTCCCTTGCCACTGTATCTTAAGGCCCTGAAGAGTTCTATTTTGGCTTTATTGAAATTACCCTTATTTGAATGATTTTCCTTTTCTGGGAAGGCGCTCAACAATCTGGACCAAGTTCAATGCACGAGGCAATGAGAAGTAGCAACTAATAAAACCTGCATCTCTGCTAAAACACAGCAGAGTCACGCATAGACTGACAGCTATACAGCGTCTTTAGGCAATATATTCTTACAGGCCCTCACTGAAAGACACATCATTATATATGACACAGCTAGAGAACTCATTCCTTACAGACTCTGAACTCCGCGAAAAGCATCCACTACCAAAAAGGAAAAGAAATCATGAAAATAAAGGCGTTTAGGGGTTTAAGGGTTTGGCAGACCACTCCAGTCAAGCAACTCTGTTACCAGCACACTGACCTGTTGGACCACACCGGTCCACCCCTCAGTAGTCCGAAGTTGCCACAGTGTTGGGTTTTGAGTGCAAACAGAGCAGCAGAGAAGGGCTGTGGGTGCCACAGTGACACGGGCGGGAACAGAGCTCTGAGTCATGGTGGGCACAGGAGACCAGCAACATGCACCAGCTGAGAGCCTGCAAAGCCGATGGGCAGCCTGGCTTCCCCCCTTAAATATCCTTCTAAGAAAGGTTCCAATGGCCAGTGCAGCAGCCCAGCTAAAAAGTTTTCCTTCCTTCCCCCTAATCTGGCTCCTCTTGAAGGAAAAGACCGTAAAGCATACTAGCAAGCTCATTAACATTACTGCCTGTAAGTGGTGAAATATGCTTGTCCTAGTAAAACTACCACCTTGAAATATTAGAATAACTCATTCTTGATTATTGGTTCTTAGCATGGATATAAAGTACTTAAATAAAACTCATAATAGACTCATATTAGGTAAATAATTTAATAATAGAAGACTCAAATTTCTTTAAACACAGTATTTCAAGTTATATTTTTGTCTAGAGTACAGATCTGAAGTGGTGCAAACTACCCAAATATTGAACCACAAATTAACAAAACAGAATGCAAAGAAATTGCTCATCTTTCCATTCCTTACTTCTACTTGCTTCAGACTACTGCTATTGAAGCTATTTCATTAAATCTTTAATGGGGGATCTGTGAATAGATCTGCCAACTGCACTACCTGGGACCAGCCCCTGGGTATCATGCAGGGGGACCAAGGACTCTAAAGCAGCTCCCTTCCTGCTAGAAGCCAGTCCCCTTTTCTCTTTTACTTCAATCCAAGCTTGTTCAGTTGAAGCACCACTCAGTAGCTACTGACCACTTAAATATGGGGAGAAAAGTAAAGTAGAAAAATGGTTTTCTTGTTAAAAAAAAAAAAAAAAAGTAAATGGAGGTTCTGGGAGGCTGAGGCGGGAAAATTGCAAGCTGCAACTCAGCGCGGGTAACTTTGTGATTTAATGAGACCCTGTGTCAAAATTAAAAGATAAAGAGCTGGTGCTGTAGCTTAGTGCTAAGGCTATGGGTTCCATCTGCAGTACCACCACCACCAAAAAAAAAAGAAGGAAAGCAAACAGGACCAGCTATAGCCGACAAGCACCCTTGCCCCAAAGTCCACAGCTCTCAACTTGGCAGCACCTTGCTTCCCTGGCCCTCCAGCTCCTGGCACAGTAGCTAAGAGTTACCAGAGGCCTGGCAAATAGCAGCAAGCTCAGAGACTGCAGAGTTCACTTGGAGATTACATTCTGCCCACAGGAAGGACTCACTAACATCCTCAGCCTGCTTGCTTTTGACTTTCTGGACCTCTGAAAAACACTTCTTACTGAGAGCATGCTGCTGGTCTGGGAGCAGCATGGAACGATGAGGCTTAGTGGGGACAAGACTCAATCCTGACAGTCACTCCATAGCCAAAGAACTGTTGTGCATTCCAAATCCATGCAGATCGGATCAACTGTGAGATTTGTTTGCTTTTCTTGGTTAGGCATACATACTGCCTAGTTTAATAAAATTGCTTTTTTTATGCTCCATTGTTTTATAGTCCCACTTCATCTAAAGCTATTAAAATTCCCAGACTGCCTGCCAGCCCACAGTGTAGAAGGCATCCCGAAGTTCACTGAACGTGCACAGCAGGGAGTTACGGATCCCCAGGTGAACTTCGGGATGGGTGAGCCCTCCTTTACTGTGCACTAGAAACACTGCTCCTGCTCTGTTTGAGAGAACAGGGTGGCACCCATGACTGCTATCATTAGATCACCAAGCAGGGAGCAGAGGCTCCTCTTGGCTGTGGTAGTCTCTCCACTCTGGAAGAGCTTCCAAACGGCAGAAGCAGAGTAGGACGGGCGGTACAATTAGTAGTCCAAAGTGCATGGAATGCAAGTCTACCCAGGCCAGGACCAAGAGATGGAGTTAGGCAAGACCTGCCACGGGCCACGAGGATCTTCATCACGGCACAGCAGCACGGCCCATCCCCTCAGTCCATCTGTAATCTACAGCCCCGCTCAGGGGAAGCGCTTTGGGAGAGGAGGAAGGAAGTTGGTAACAGCCATACTGCTTCCCCTAGGCTGGATCGTCTTGGCCACACCTCGCTGCACAGTCAGAGCACAGAATACAAGCCCATCTTCAAAATGAATGGCACTATTTTAACACGAAAGCATCTTGGGAAAAATCCACAACGCCACTCTGAAACTTCATCAAGAACACAGAATCCACACCTGTATGCAGGCCTAGTGTCTTAAAAATCTACGTAAATTAGCTTTCAAGTACCACTTGAAAACCCTTAACCTCTTAGTACACAGTTCAGCAGACTTTAAATACATCTAGAATGGGTTAAGCAATTATTTATAACCACACCCCCATCCACACATCCACCCCCCCGACACACACACACAATCACCTCTCAGTTTTCTGGTAATATTTCAGATTAACCATGGAACCAAATTGTGTTTCCATCAATCCACAAACATCCAAACTGCATGTAAAACAGCGTTTTATGCATAAACAATCCCCTGACGGAACTACACGCAACCTTTCACAACAGGTACACAGGGCCACAAACCATCTGGTATATTTTATCAAAAGGCCAGAGGAGCAACTTTTCTCTTTCGATTATGGGCAGAATTGTGTGATGTAAAATAGAGGCACATCCATCAAGTTTAAGGTTTAGGGTAGAAGGGAAGATAAAGAAAGTTCCCAATAAATCAGAATAATTCCATGTTGTTCTTGTACTCTGTGAAACCCTGAGATCAACGGTAGTCCTCAAATGCCTGTGCTTGGAGGCAGGCCCAGCAGGACACTTCAGAACGCTTCCAGCTGGCTCATCATCAACTTCCTGCTGTGTTCATAGGCCAAAAATAGTGACCCATTGGCAGGGAAGGCTCGAATCATCGTAGGTTTCAGTCCAGAATATAAGGCTGTTATTCCTAGAAAACAAAAGGACAATCAAAGACTGATGACCCATCCTGGGGATACCTCATGCAGCTGTGCAGAATAGGAATATCTGTACTTACACACCCAGACAACAGCACTAAAACTCAACAAGTGATGGAAGGACTAACTTCCGTTTCCCTAAATAGACTAACGCAAGGCAAGTGTCAGGTCTCCTGGCAAAGCTGACGGATACACACACTCATTCCGTGCCTGGTTAATGGAATACGGATGGGGTACAGCTGAGGCCGGCCACGGGCAGACAGAGGAAACCATAAAGTTGAGGGCAGCAGCGAGAGCACCTCAAGGCTGAAGTCCGAGCCCGTTTCCTGTGCTAGCACCGCCCGGCACGGTTATGAGCGCTGAATTAGATAAGGGGGCATGTATACTTTGCAAAATCGTAAGGTATCATGCAAATTTAAAAGGAAGTTACTATTAGTAATGTCTATTTGGGACATGAATGAAATTTCTGTGTTGTGCTCTTTCTTTTAAAAATTAAAACAGAACTTTATCACGCTAGTTTTAACGTGTGTAGCGGATACAGAAGGGACAGGTGCATAAAGTCAGATTTACACAAACAATTACTTAGTCTTTATCCTCCTACATAACTAAAAATTGTAGCAATCACCATCAGTAACTGCTCAGTCCATTTTGGATTCCAGTAACTTAGCATGAAGAATATTCCATGTTCTTTTAAAGTCCTAAAGTGCTCCTGTTAGAGATCGTGTCCTGATAATGTATGTATTCTCTAAAACAAGTGCTGCTAACTTCAAAGGCTTTATATACACCTTCGGATTGGGTCTGTATCTTAAAAGATTCCCTCAGGCTACTTAGAACAAAGAATCCTGACAGGCATCTGGCACAAGGTTAGAGAACCGAACGTTGAAGATTTCTGAGAGCCAGGTGTGGTGGTACACGCCTGTAATCCCAGCATTAGGGAGGCTGAGGCAGGAGGATCACCATGAGTTTGAGCCCAGCCTGTGCTCCACAGTGAGTTCAGGGCTAGCCTGGAACATACAGCGAGACCCTGTCTTCAAAAAAAAAAAATTCTTAAGAATCATGGAAGTAAGCTAAGGCAAGGGTTTTGCAAACAAAGTCATCAGAAATGTGTACTAACATGCAGTGCTAGAAAAAGGATATGAAGTAGGAAGGAGAGAGCAATTACACATCTGATCAGACCTCAGATAAGACCATTGTGAAGTGGCCTGTCTGTACATATCTGCCCCGTTTCTGCAGTTAGACTCACCTTCATTTCTCACAACACTTAGAAAAGTTCCAATAAATCCTGCCTGTTTTCCAGACATGGAAAGAACTTGAATTCTAGATTTGATGCAATCCACTGGGTATACAGCAAGCCACAGGCAAATTCCACCAACTCCACCACTTAATATCAAAGGGACAGGGCCTAGAGAAGGAAGCATAGTAAATGATGTTTTACCTCGATATTACATTTCCAGAAGTCAGTGGTCACAGGCAGATAAAAACCAAAGTGCAAATGCTACAAAACAATTCTCTGAGGAACTGTTGTAACCAAGAACATAAGGTTCTCTTTGCTGGTCAGTGTCTAGCCTGGGCCTCGCAGGGACCAGAAGCCCTGAACGGGGATGTGTGTAGGCTGATCACTAAGAGCCGCTGTCCCTGATCCTGGCTGCCAAGGACTGGTCTGTACAGAATAGTGGCCCCCACAGCATGGCAACACCTCACCACGGGGAATGAGGAGGGGTCACGGAAACACAGTCCACATCTTTTTCAGCCTTCTCACCTTTATATAAATATTTTAGTGCCCGAAAGCCCCAATTCTTCCTTTACCATGAAAAACTAAAATTGTCTTATAAACATACCAGTTAGGTCTGGGAGCCAGATTAACTCATAACAACAGATCCAACACGCTGAGGTGAGTTGCTGAAATCTCACTTGTGTGAGTCAACACTGTCAAAGCTGTGTCAAGCAGCTGAACAGGACAAGTGAGACCTGTGCTTTTCACTGCTCTCAAAACTCTCAAGACTTATTACCATATTTTAAGCTTACTGCAAGACTTACAGGTGGTTTCCCAGTGGGGAAAGTAATTCCCATATTTCTCTAAAATGAATCCACAACAATTAATGCATATTATTCCAGTAAAGAAGTTCGGACACACTACTTCAGCCCGTCCTGATGAAATTACCAAGCCTGGGGGAAGAAGGGTGCTAGCAATCTCATGCTGCCATATTACTTTCCAGCATCCAGAAACTTCCCAGTGCTGAGCAGACCCCAAAGAGCGAGTACAGAAGAGAGAATTCACAGAAACCACACCATCAGGAGGTGGACAGCATCATACCCAAAGGCCGTCAGGGCAAACATATTTACCTAGTTCATCTTTTGATCTCCCTGATGCAAAAAACGATCGGCTCAGTTCATAGCCCCCAAAGAAGAAGAAATAGCCTGGTACTTCTCGAAGTAAAGTGCTTGACAGTCCATGGTAGAAGCCCAAGGGGCCATCCTTCCTAAGGATGCTTTTCACAACAGACCAAACTGTACTGGGAGGAGACAGAGTGAGAGACAAGGTTAGTACAGGCAGGGAAGAGGAGAACAAGGGCACTCATCAACCGACAGACTTGTGCAAGCATGAGTAAAGAAGCAGTCAATTTGGTAAACAGGAACCAAGAATTCTTTCCCACCGAAGGAAAGAAAAATCTCAGAAGCATAGGTGTAAGTTTGATCACTTAAATTATTAAGAAAAGTTTATTAAACAAAGCATACCTTTCTAGAAGTTACATTATCAAAAATGCAAAAAGAGCTATGACCCGTGTTTTCCATAGTCAATAAGTAAAATCTGAAATTACAACAAGGAGTCATCCAAGCTCAGCAAGAGTAAGACGGTACTGCATGTTCCGGTCCCTTATCTCCCTTGGATTCCTATCTCATCAGGCTCTGGTGTGTTTTAGTAGAATCTGTTCAGGTGTTTGCATGCTGTTTTGTTTGGTGGCAGACATGAGCAAAGGAGTGTTACTTTAAGGTACACAAATTCTGAGAGCTGGGCTAAGCTCCCGCCATGCAAAAAGCACCCAGAACTGAGTCCCCAGAGAGCAGGAGAAATCCTTTGAAGCAGATCAGAACCTTGTGCTGGGAGCAGCCAGAGCACAGCATATGTGTTGTGCTGCAGGACCTTCTTTTCATGAGGGTGTGCATGACCAATTTTAGCCCCACAGCGACTAAGGAAAGAAAGCATGTACTCAGTGCGACTTAGTGAATTCCCTCTCTTCACCTTGTTCTCAAAGAGCAGGGGATGAATCTTTGAGAGAAAAAGGACCAAGCCCTCTAGTAACAAGACCACAAGTGATTATCAGCTTTCTGAGAGCTTTGGAGGGCTCCACCAGGCCTTCGCTGACTGGGCCCTTGGGCAGCACTGCTCCCGTTCCACACACAAATGCAACACACTGTACGGCCTGCCAGCCCCGAGCTATCGTATACACTGACAAGCCGACTAACATTTACTTTCTTGAAAAATGTCCAGCTAAGTCCTATGGCTATAACCAAAACTATCTTTAAATTACCTTAAATTACTTCCAAGGCACATGAGGGCAGCTTTCTGGGTAATGCTACTGTTTTATTCTATTTCTTAATCCAGGAACTGGTTTATAAAGGTTCTTCATTCAGTGACTATTTAAAAAATTGCACACTTATGATTTGTGTGTGTAGTCATGACACTGGTGCATGTTACATTTCAATAAAGTTTTCAGGGCTTTCACTCCTGGACTCCTATCTAGGCAACAAATAATAGATAAAGTGGCTGGAATGAATCTCAAGGGTACAGAAAACAGCACTGTTGCAAAGCCCGATCCGGCTAGCGGGAGACTCAGAAACGAGAATGGTCTATCTGTCCAACGGCTTCCCCAGCAGACTCACAGGCTTTAAATTAACCACAGGTGCATCCTTGACCAGAACTGTAGCCAGCCAGATGTCGAGGTAAGTAAGTTTTGTGCTTAATAAGGGTAATAAATTGCTTTTTAACTCAAGTAAGTTATATAACATATGTATGTGAAAATCTTTTTAGGGCTGAGCTAGACGGTGATTTGATCCTGGAAGAACAGCTGTTGGCTGAGAATGGTTTTGAAGAATGTTTTCAGAACATGGCTCTTTGCAGGGACATCTGAGAGACTGGGAAGGCAAGGAGGAAGCAGAGGAGGTCACCACTAGGATCTGGGGTCATCAGCCTGAACACTCACGTGAAAGCTGGGAACAGGCATCAAATATTCATCACAGAGCCCAAAGCGGTACTTAAGAAGGCTCAACTCACAGATCCAGCTCAAAAGCTGCCTACTATGTGCCTCCAAGTATTATCTATGCACCCAAGAGGACAAACAGGGTGTTAAGCTCTAGGGTGCACCATTTCTGGGTGTTACACATGTGCCTTAGACAGCCCATGGGTGGGTGTTGAGAGCAACCCCCCGTGCACTCAATGATCATTTCAGAAAATTATCCTTTGACTGGTACAAGAAACACAATTATTTTAGAGTAGATAAATCTGTTTTAGTTCCTTAATTTTAACACAGTATAAAATTAAAAACATAATACAGAAAGGCAACAGGGACTTAAAGTTTGTGCCTGAACAGGGCTTACTTCTGGCTTCTGGCGATCTTCCCTGACGTCTCCATTTCAAACATGGTCTGCAGCCGACACTTCACAAGCTCTGTGGGGCACAGCACCAGCGCAGCGAAGGCAGAGGCGATGGACCCTGCGGCTGCGTTCTGCAGATCACTGAAAGCACAAGCACGAAGACTGATCAGCTCACCAGCTCCTTCAGCAACACCAGAAGGGAGGCTGGGAACTTCCCTGTGAGGAGAGCAGTACCCCAATTTCCATCCAGAAAAGCGATGCTTAGAGATGATACATAATGTACCTGAAGTACACGGCTACTAAGTGGCAGTGTGTGGAATCAAACCCAGGTCTGGCTGCCACATCGATGCTTGTTTATCAGACACAGTGCTGGGGTCTGAAATGTTCGTGGTCTCCCCAAACTTGTATGTTGAAGACCTAACCTTCAATGTGATAGTACTTGGTAGAAGGATCCTTAAGAGGCAATTACATACAGAAAAGGGTCATGAGAGTGAGGCCCTTATCAGAAAGGACCAGACAACAAGTTTTCTCTCTCTGCACTATGAAGACACAAAAAACACCATCTACGAACCACAAAGCAGGCCCTCAAGGCACCAAATCTGCCAGGACCTTGATTTTGGACTTTCCAGCCTCCAGGGCTGTGAAAGATGTTTATTATTTCAGTCTCCCAGTTTACAGTATTTTGTTAAAGTAGCCCAAGCTAAGACAGAGTGACATACAAAATAAAGCCAAAACAACCTGGAGAGGGTGGGAAAAAATCACCCATAATCCTACCACCTAAAACGTGCACTATTAATATTTCAGTCTGTTACCCACTAAGCTTTGTACTCACTTCAGCAGCACATATACCCACTAAGCTTCAAGTAAAATTAGGTCCTAAGGCCATCTCTCCCTGCCCCAAATCTAACCTGGAACAACAAGACATGCATTTACCACCACAGGTGAAAACTCTGTGTAAATTTTCAAACAAAAGTTCCTACACTGCAAGATTTCTCAGTTTAGTTGATGACCTCCTGCCATGGTTTGAGCATGTACCCCAAAGGTTCACATGGTGGAAGCTTGGTCCTTGGTGTGGTGGTGAGATGGTACCTCTCAGAGGTAGGGCCTAATGGAAGGTAGTTAAGTCACTGGGTCACTGCTCCTCTCAGAGGACTTAATGTCATTCTGGCAGGACTCAGGTTAGTTCTCAAAAACGCAGGCTGCGGTAAATAGAGCAAGCCTCTGAATCTCTCTGGCTTCCCATAACACCTATGACTTCTCCCTGCCACACATACTGTATTACAACCATGATACCATCCACCATGCTGTGACATGGCCAAAAGATCCCACTAGGGCCAAGGAGATAGAAGTGCTATGTTCTTGACCCTCCAAAACTGTGAGCTAAATAAATTTCTTTTCTTTACATGTTACCTAGTCTCAGATTTCTGTTACAGGACCAGAAAATGGACTAAAATACCTCCTCAGCTTCAGCAACACGTAGGGCAAGAGGAAGGAGCAATGGGCCTCAGAGCTGGTGAATCCAGTACAAGTCTGCATACTCAAGGATTTTAGGTGAAACCAGACAAAAGGATGAATGCGCGCACATGTAAAAATAGAAGCAGTCACCTTCTCTCACACAGACTTAGTACTACCAGCCAGTCAATAGCAGGGCTTTCAGACTAGAATCCAACAGGAATCCAAGAATAGGGACAAAGTCTGAGCAACCATTCTCTGGGTTCCAGGAGGCACCTCTAAGAGTTCATGGGGGTCAGGAAAGAAGACTGCGGGGACTTCCAGGAAGATGGAGGAGTGGTGAACAGCAGAGAAATAGCCTCTCTAAGAATTGTTGTCCATATGCTGGAACACAGCAACATGAGTAAGAGGAGGAGGAGGGAAGTGGGTTCCCACATCCATCAAGGATCTGAAGGGAGAACTGAAGCCCACAGGGAGAGCAGAGATACCTCAGCGAAGAAGAAGGTGACAAAGCCCCACCTCGTGGCATGGGAGAGGCGGCTCAAGCCTGTAGACACACAGTGACTACTGGTGACCCCAGAGGCCTCCACAGAAAGACACACGAGTGGAACGGAGTGGTAGAGACATCAGACGGCAGTGGCTGCCTGAGACTGCCTGAGAGTGCCAAACACCACCACAGGCCAGGGTCAAAGAACCAGGGCCTAGCCAAATAGCAACTTCTCAGCAACAGTAAACTGAAGAGGTAAGATCTAGCAACAGACTCAAAACACAAAAACCAGCTACACCTGGAAGACATCTCTGAGGCAGCAGTCATTTCCAAAGGGTTCGCAATACTATCAAAAAAGCTACCTGCCATAAAGAATTCACAACCATCAACCCAGGAATTAAACTAAAAAAAAGAAAGACAGAACGAAAATGAAAAGACACCTAAGCAAGATGCCACCCCAGACTGCCAGCTCACCAAAGGCAAACCCTGGGGGCAATGAGGTGGAACAATCTGAAAGCCACCCACCCAGACTCTTGGAAGTGGTAACAGTGGAAGTAACAAAGCAGATGAATGAGGCTCTAGAAAAAAATCAAAACAGATATAATTTCTCACATAACTACAGAGATGGTGATCAGAATGAAAGACATGATTAGTGACTCTAGAGCAGATACAGATTAAAAAAAAAAAATAGAGGCACTTAGGAAAATGATGGAAACCATGAATGGCCAGCATAGGAAAGAAATGGAAATCATGAATGCTCAACACAGGAAAGAAATGGAATCCATGAAGATATCCAGGAGATTAAAAATTCCACTAAAAGTATAGGAAGTAGGGGGCTGGGGATTTAGCTCAGTGGTTAAGAGTGCCTGTTTACCAAGCACAAGGCCCTGAGTTCGATCCCCAGCACCAAAAAAAAAAAAAAAAAAAAAAAAAAAAAAAAAAAAAAAAAAAAAAAAAAGTATAGGCAGTAGAATGAACCAATGTGAGGACAGAATATCAGATATAGAACACAAGAACAAGATTGCAGTTAGCAATCATAAAATGAGTTATTTAAAATGGTAAGGGAGCATGAAAAATCAATTCAACAGCTGCTAGATGACACAAAGAAGAATAACATAAGATTGACTGGAGTCAATGAAAAAGCAGGAGACAGTGCAAATAACGTAAAAATCCTGTTCCTAGAAATAATGGCAGAAACTTCCCAAGTATGGAAAAAGAACTTGACATACAGATAAATGAGGCATATAGAACTCCAATTAGCCATGATCAACAAAAATCTACCCCAAGGTATATAATAGTCAAGATTCCAGAAATGCAACACAAGAACAGAATATTAAAAGCTGTTAGAGAAAGAAACAAATCACCTGTAAAGGAAAGGCCATCAGAATCACAGCAGACTTTTCAACACAAACTCTCAAGTCAAGGAGGGCTTGAAGTATTTCAAGCCCTAAAAGAAAACAATGTTCAGCCCAGATTGATGTACCCTGCAAAACTATCTTTCAAAATTGACAGAGAAGATACTTCCATGACAAAGAACCCCTTAAGAAATTTATGACCACCAAACCAGCACTCTAAAATAGTCTGAAGGACATTCCAGAAAGAGACAAGGAGGACTACAACTCCAGGAACCGCGACAGAATGAATCCATCAGGCAAGGCAAGTAATTAAATGGAGGGAAAAAGAGGGAACTAAGAACAGGAAAATAGCATGACAAGGATAAGTCAGTACATATCAGTTATAACCATCAATGTAAATGGTCTCAATTCATCAATCAAAAGCAGCAGACCTGTAGAATGGATCAAGAAGCAAGACCCAACAATATGCTGCATAACTGAAACATTTAATTCAAGAAGAAATTCAAAGACTGAAAGTCAAAGGATAGAAAACAATACTTCATGCACTAGGAAGCTGGAAAAAAGCAGGGGTAGCTATTCTATTTGCAGACAAAGTGGATTTCAAGCCAAGACTGACTGAGACAAAGAAGGCCACTACATCCTTGTAAAGGGAACAATCCAAGAGGAAGAGATACCAAATACATGGGCACCAAATACCAGTGCACCTAATTACATACAACAAACATCAATGGACATGAAAAACCAAATCAGCACTAATACGGTTGTAATGGGGGACCTCAATACTCCACTGTCACAACAGACAAATCAACTAGGCAAAAATCAACAGGGAAATATCAGAACTAAATCAAGCTTCTGAACAAATGGACTTAGTAGATGCTCCACCCTGCAACAACAGAATATACATCCTTCTCAGCTGCACAGGGGACTTTCTCCAAAATAGACCATATACTAGCTCACAGAACATGCTTGTGGTAAATAAATACAAAGGAAATTATCCCATGCATATCATCAGACCACAGTACAATGAAATTGGAAGTAAATAGCAAAGGGAACCACAAAAACTTCATAAATACATGGAAATTAAGTAACACCCTTCTAAACAATCAATGGGCCACAGATGATATCAAAGAATAAATTAGACCATTTCTACAATTGAACAATAATGCTAATACAACATACCAAAACTTATGGCACACAATGAAAGCAGTCCTACAAGGGAAATTTATAGTGTTGAACTCCCATATCAGAAAAACAGAATGAGCTCAAACAAACAGCCTAATGTTGAATCTTAAGCTTCTAGAAAAAGACCAAGTCGAGCCCAAAGCTTGTACAAAGGAGGACATTATAAAGATCAAAGCAGAAATTAATGCAGTTGAGACTAAGAAAACAATATAAAGAATCAACGAATTGAAGAATTGGTTCTTTGAAAGAGTAAATAAAATTGACAAACCCTTAGCGAACCTTATTGATAAAAGGAAAGACTCAAATCCATGTAATTAGGAATGAAAAGGGTGCAATCACAACAGATCCTACAGAAATTCCAAAGATCATCAATACCTACTTTGAGAACCTTTACTCTAAGAAGATGAAAAACACGGAAGGAATGGACAAATTCCTAGACACATAAGAATTACCAAAGCAGTATGAAGAAGATATAAAAATTCTAAACAACCCAGTAGCAGTCACTGAGATTGAAGAGGTAATTAAAAACTGATCAACAAAGAAAAGCCCAGGTCCTGGGCTGGGGATTTAGCTCAACTGGTAGAGTGCCTGCCAGCAAGCACAAGGCCCTGAGTTCAATAGTCAGCACCAAAAAAGAAGAAAAAAAGAAAAGCCCAGGTCCTGAGAGACTACTGCTGAATTATACAAGAAACTTAGAGAAGATCTAATGCCACTACTCCTCAAACTCTTTAATGAAAGTGAAAGGGAAGCAATACTCCCAAGTTCATTCCTGGAAGCAAGCACTACCCTGATACCAAAACCAGAGAAGGATCCAAAAAAGAGAACTATGGGCCAATCTCATTAATGAACACAGATACAAAAATCCTTGATAAGATATTGGCAAACAGAATGCAACAAATCATCAAGAAGATTATACACCATGACCAAGTAGGATTCATCCCAGGAATGTGGGGATGGTTCAATATACACAAATCAATAAATGTGATACACCATATTAACAGAGCCAAAAACTATATGATCATCTCAATAGATGCAGAAAAAGCACTTGAAAAAGTCCATCATGCATTCATGATAAAAACCCTGCAGAAAATTGGAAAAGATGGTCTTTATCTCAATCTGATAAAAGCCATCTATGACAAACCAACAGCCAACACCATACTAAATGGTCAAAAACTGAAAGCTTTCACTCTAAAATCTGGAACAAGACAAGGATGCCCACTCTCATCACTCTTATTCAATATAGTTCTGGAAACATTAGCCAGAGCAATTAGACAAGAGAAAGAAATAAAAGGAATAAGGATAGAAAAGGAAGAAGTTAAATTATCATTATTTGCAGATGACATGATACTCTACATAAAGGACCCAAAAAGCTCCACCAAAAGACTTCTGGATTTAATAACCAAATTCGGCAGTGTAACTAGGTATAAGTCAACACTCAAAAATCAATAGCATTCCTGTACATGAGTAACAAACTCACTGAGAAAGAAATTAGAGAAACAATACCTTCACAATAGCACCCAAAAAGATGAAGTACCTAGGAATCAATCTAACAAAGGAAGTACAAGACCTATACATTGAAAACTATAGTACTCTGAAAAAGGAGATTGAAGAGGATATGAGAAAATGGAAAGATACCCCTTGTTCATGGGTATGAAGAACCAATATAATGAAAATGGCCATACTCCCAAAATTGTTATACAGATTTAATGCAATCCCAATCAAAATATCAATAGCATTTTAGAGAAAACAATCCTAAAATTCATTTGGAACCAGAAGAAACCTAGAATAGCAAAAACAATTCTTGGCAACAAAGGCAAAGCAGGGGCCATCATAATCCCTGACCTGATATTACATTACAAAGCTACTGTGATAAAAACAGCATGGTACTGGCAAAAAACAGACCCATGGATCAATGGATCAGATTAGAAGATGCAGAAACAAGTCCAAACACTCCCAGCCACCTTATCTTTGACAAAGGGGCCGAACAACCTCACTGGAAGAAAGATAGACTCTTTTAAAAATGGTGCTTGATAAACTGGCTTTCCACATGCCAAAGATTAAAACTAGATCTGTATCTTTCGCTATGCACTAAACTAAGATCAAAATGGATCTAAATATTAAACAGAAACACTAAATGCTGGAAGATAGAATAGATAGAACTCCTGAAGACACAGGTGTAGGCAAAGACTTTATGAACAAAACCCCTATTGCTCAGGAAATATCACAAAGAATCAACAACTGGGATCTCATCTTATTTAAAAGCTTTTGCACAGCAAAAGAAACCACCAACAGAGCGAAGAGACAACCCGCAGAGCGGGAAAAAATTTTTGCCAGCTGTTCCTCAGACACAGAACTAATATCCAGAATATATAAAGAACTCAAAAAAAATCAGACCCCTCCCCCAATTTAAAGATCCAATCCAAAAATGGCCAGCTGAAATGAAGACATTTCTCAAAGAAGTAGAAACAGCAAAAACATAGAAAAATGTTCAATATCACTGGTCACTCAAGGGATGCAAATTAAAACAACACTGAGATTCCATCTCACTCCAGAAAGAACAGCTATTATCAACAAATCAGACAATAACAAATCTTGGTGGGGCTTTGGGGAAAAAGGAACCTTTCTCCACTGTTGGTAGGAAGGTAGACTGCTGAAACCACTGTGGAAATCAGTGTGGAGATTCCTCAAACTAGGACTAGAGGTTCTGTTTGACCCAGCTATTCCCCTTCTTGGTATCTTCCCAAAAGAATGAAAAGCATCATACCACAGCAATATATGGACGCTCACGTTTATGGCGGCACAGTTTGTAATAGCTAAATCTTGGAAACAGCCCAAATGCCCATCAACAGATGAATGGATAAAGAAAACGTGTTTTTTATACAATGGGGTATTACTCTGCCATAAAAAATGATACACTTAAGGTATTTCCAGGTAAATGGATACACCATGAGACCATACTCTTAAGGGAAATAAACTGGACACACATATTTAAGTACCCCATTGTTTCTCTGGTGTGAGAATCTGATAGTGTAAATAAGGACTAAAATGTACTAGGAAAGGGAAGAAATTGTTCACATGGGAAGGGAAACATGGAAGGGGGGAGAAGGAAAGGAAGAGAGGGACAAGAAAAAAAAAATGGAAACAAAGCTTTTGTAAACAAGGAGGGGAAGAGGGGTTGAAGGGAGGGGAGGGGAATGGGAAAAAAAGCAGCAAGATATATCACGTACAGGTACAAATTCCCTACGATGAATGTTATTATGTACATCTAAAATGTACCATTAAAATAAAAAAAAAAAACAAAAACAAAAAACCCTTGTGTGGCCCAAGATGGTGTTTTGTAGGTGTCCAGCCAGTATCCGGGATGCCACAATCCAGCACGAGTAGAAACCACTGAACTGGTTCCATGACTCACACATCAAATCTTGGCCTCTTGCTATCACTGGACAGCCAAGACCATCTTCAGACTCCCAAGAGATTCTGAGAGGAATCACAGAAATTCCCTAATAATTCCATTCCAGTGTGAAACAATATAAGACCAAGACCACCTCTAATCTGGGCCCTGATTCCTACTCCCTGGTGGCCTAGTCTTGGTGCCATGGTCAGATACAAGGGAGCGTCCAGAGGCTAAATAAAGTGGGCTCTCAACCCAGGTCTCCGAAGAGCCAGCTTAGAGCAGGCTATCACTCAGGGGGAGGATGCGGGCTGCGGGGCAGACTTCCTTTCCACCAGAGAATGACGCTCAAGACTGTGAACAGAGCCGAGCCAGCCTGTTGTGCAGAAACTGTCCTGTGCCGTTCAGTTCACTCCTCCTCCCTCCTATCACTCCTTCTTGGTTCATCTATTCAAAACTAAAGCTTAGAATGGTTCCTGTTGTCTTCCAGCCAGCCTGCAGATCCATATTTGGCCTCCCTCAGGGACTCTGTCACCCTGCTGACAGGTAACAGTCAACTAGGGTCACTAACCAGAGTTAGCCAAGTTGCTGGAACAAAGGTGACAGTCAATGAAGGTGGAAGTCTCCTCAACCTCTGGGACACCAACGGCCCAGACATCTGAACAAATGCCAAGCACCTTACTGAAGTACAAGGACAAGGCCCAATCGGGTCTGCAGTAGACTTTGGCTTTCTAATAGACACTCTCCCGTATGCAAAATGAGGTGCATGGGTACCTAGTATAATGTGGTATAAATGTAGAACTGGAAGAGAAAGGGCAATCAGCATGAGATGGGTATTGAAAGAATCAAATCCTTGCCATCTACTCAGTAAACTTTTCTCAGCAAACAACAAAACACCTAACCTGGGCGCTCCCACTTTGTAAGCACCATCCAGCCAAAGGTCGCAACAGAACACCACTCTGGGTCGTATTCAAACCAGGAACAGACAAATATTTGCAATGGATTGCAGAAATTCACAACAGGCTTTCACAAGCAGTTCTTTCCTTCTACTGCTCTCTAGATTAGACCCCTAAGTACAGGTACAAATTGCCTGATGGATGTTATCACTATGTACATCTAAAGTGCACCATTAAAATAAAATGAGGTTAGACCCCTAAAAATATTCCAGTACCCTGACAGAAAGCAGGACTGATCAGAGAGGAGCCAGAAGGCATGGGCTACGCCTGGCGATCATTAGCTGTCAACATGTGCACCTCAGTTTCCCCACCTGTAAGTCAGTGACACGCTTGCATCCCTCCTCCAAGCTCACAGTGAGGGTCACACAGATGTGACACAAGAGCCAGAGCTCGGCTCTGAGCCACCGGTAGTACACGCATGACTGTCCCATTGGCAGCACGGGGTAGTCCCATCAGGTGGTACAAATCCCCCAATGGGACAGTCATGCATGTACCACCAGTCATGCATGAACTGGTGAGAGCGTGTTCACACACACATGCTGTATATACCACATGACATAACTGCACTCAGAGTGGTCCCCACCCCTTCACAGGGACACTGACATGGGCTTCTGTGGGGCGGGGAAACCACTGTAAGGGACTACATGGTTCCCAACATAAAAGCACTATGCCCTGAGTTTGATCCCCAGCACCAAAAAAAAGCACAACGCTTGGACTGCAGCCTTCACACGCTGAAACAGGGAGAGGGGGCAGTTCCCAGCTGTGAGAGGCTGGAGACACCACCTCCATTCTGCAGCAGCACGAGCTGCCCTGCTCGGAGGGCAGCACTGACTTCTTCCACCAGAACCTCACACAGGTTCCTCTGCTTCCTGGCTTCTCTCCTACGCTGAGCTTCCTTAAGGAGGCCCAGGGAGAACTCAAGCTCGCGTCTCAAGTAGAACGTCTCTCCCTCTGCAGGGGAGAAGGCTTCTGCTTCTGTCAGTCTCCATCCTGGGGCGCCACACTCTCTGAGTTTATGCTCTGCTTGTCTCCACTTCACCTCTCCTTCCTGCCCTCTGCTGCTGGAGGTGATCTGAGCTCAGCAGTCCTCTCCACCCTATACTGTCTCCTTGGGCCATCTTATCCAGTCCTAAGCCATAAAAACCCAAGTTCCCCCCGCCAGGACAGAACTGCTGTCACTATAAAGCATGTCTGAGTCTTCCAGGTGCCTCTGGAGGACACTTCAGTACACAAGGAGCCTGCATCAGTCATGTGGGACGTGCTGTACGGTTTCCAATTCCTACCAAATCAACCAACAGGACTGCCTTGACTGATCCTCAAGCCAATGTAGTATTTTAAATCATTTAAGGCAGGATGGCTATTACTTAAGGAGGGAACGCTGCGTATAGTCTGCCAAGCTCTGGAATGATGTTGTGCCTGTGTGGTCTTCACTGTAACCCTGAGAGGAGCAAAGTAGGTGTGTCCTGTCTCACAGGTGGGGAAACTGAGGTACACATATCGACATCCCAGTAGTTCTGAACAGTTTGATCTCTGTATAATAAATATCCTGAAAAAGATCAAGCATGAGCCAAACTCTGAGGTTTGGTGGATTCGGCCATAAAAAGGGGCTCACTTGGATTTTCCCAGATGTTTCCAACACCTCCTGAAGTTCCACATTCCTCTTCAAAGTTACTTATCTCAGGTCACCTCTTCCAACACTCTGCACCATGCAGACCAAGTGGAACCTCAAACGTGGGTCCCATGTCGTACCTATGGTTTTACTTCAGCACTTCTTGGCTCATTTGACAAGCATCCTCCCGAAGACACCAGGATGCCAGAGCGGGTCCTCCCCGGCACCAGCCTCTGGGGTAACCTCTCCAATCATAGTTCATATGCTTTTTCCAAGGTTCAAAGTGAGACAGCTTATGACATCATCATCAAAAAGAAGGTAGTTATTTTAAAAAGGAAAATGTTCCTTCTGTGAGATACCACAAAAAGCATGGGCACACAGTAATGTTAGTGTTTGAAAAGGCACGAGGCGCCGGGTCGGGACTCACCTCAGCTTTGCCTGCCTGTCCAGTCCAACCACTCTCCGTACCAGCTGCTGGCAGAAGCCATAGCACATGAAGAGCACCGAGTTCTCCGCGATGTTGGCAATCAGTGCCGGGCTGGTTCCCTTGTAGAAGCCGCGGAACCCCACCTGCGAGTAGGTCTTCAGGCAGCAGTCGGTGAGGCCCCGGTACAGGTTGGGGAACGTCTGCATCTTCACCTTCATCGTGTCGAAGGGCTGCCCGGTCAATACACATGCTGTGCCCCCTGGAATGGATGCAAGAGTCTACAGGTTCCTTAGTTAGCAACGGACTGCAGGATGGTGGCCGCCCCAGGAGGAATTACTGAGGCAGACCTCCATTCCTTCTGACCATGTGACACCCCTGAAATCTTCTAGCTGTGTGCAGCAAACAAATATAGAGGGGCCTGGCACCCGAGTCCCACCCCAAAGGGCCTCATGCTCTTGGCAAGGGAAACATGTGCCCCAAAATAAAAGTCCCAGGCTGCAAAGGTGTAGCATGTTTAAGAGACAGCAATGAGGTTAGAGCTGGAGCCCACTTTCCGGCAGACTCTGGGACAGGGCATGTGACCCAGGAGTGTCTAGACGTTCCTCATCCATGTCCACTTCCCAGCGTGAGCGTGAAGTTAAAGAAAAATGAAGAGTGCTTGCTACACAAGTGGTTAATCCACAGCGGGGACTGTGGGTGAGAAACAAAAGCCATACTGCGGGGGCAAACCTGGGCGAGACAATCGCTCCTTTTGGCCTAATGCCCTGAAATATGATGACTATTAGAAAAATCAGAGTGCTGAACACCAGAAAGACAACAGGAGCCTGGCCAATCCCTGGAGAGCAAAATCTTTGATATTGTGAAAAACCCTTTCTAATTTTAACTCTGCCAATTAATCATTTGTATTAAGACAAGAAATGGACTAAAATTTATCTTTGCTTAGAATAAACGTACTGAAGTTCACCAGCGCTCAGCATAAATTCTACATATTTTTTGTTACTGTAAGAATGTCACATAAACTACCTTAGATTGCTTCACTAAGAATGGCCTATAATTACCCAGAGTAACTTCAGACCCTGGACTGGGGCAGGTGTTTTGAGAACAGTCACTGGTTAATGTTTACTGCGCTCCCCAGGACCTGAGAAGCCCTACATCTCAAGATACTCCCTGCTTATGTTAGAAAACATCACAACCAAATGCTGCGGCTGCTATAGTTTTATCAAAATGGAAGGGAAGACTTACATAAAATATTTAAGACATGCAACTTCATAACTCTGACATTATCCATGACAACACCTACACTGTGGAAAGTAAAATGTCTGAGAATTACTTGGTCTGTTCTTTTAAGCAGCTGAAAAAGTCTGTTCTCTGTGTTCTCATGACCACCATTCACTTCTTCTAGGGATGTAATGATACACTTCTGCTTTGTCTCGCCAAGTCATCCCCAGGTCTGAATTTGTGGAATATGGGTTTGCTATAATTCAGAATTATTCTCTACTGGGTACTGCTGGGCTAAGATAAAATGAGATCCAAAGTATATGAAAGTAAATTAATTATTCCAAAATATATGACTATTGAATTTTTGAAGACTACATATTTTAGCTAATGTAGATATAGACGAACTAAAGACTTTAATCCAGCACATTAATACTTGGATGACTTCCACATTTTCATTCAATCAGCCTGAAAGGTGCGGACGCAGGTTAACACAATGTGCATTTGCTAGGCGCCCGTGACAATTCCACTTCCAACAGGGAAAGGAGCAAGGTGAGGAAACGTTCAAACACAAACGCAATTTACCCTACACCACCTGGTCTCACCCTGCCTCTTTGCATGAGGACCGCTCAGAATACCACCAGCTGCTGGGCCCAACACCTAGCAGATTCTCAGATCTATTAAGTGAATAAAGCCAAGGATAATTACAGGGGCCAAATATTTCCCTACTTGCACAGAAGTCAGACTTCTGATCACGTTCTTCTCTTGAAAGGCAAATGAAAGGAACCTCTGCATGTCAGAGCTGGCTGCTCCTCATTCTGCAGGAGAGGTGCCCGGACTGTGGCATTCGACATTTAACCAAGGGTGACGTTCAGACTGTCAGCACCTGACACACAGGCAGCAAATCACAAGGTCCTGGGCAATCCACCAGGGCAGAGACAGCACTGATGGAGAAGGAACGGCTCAGGAGAGCGACAGACGGGTGAACCTCACAGTCCTCAACCAATCATAGAACCATTTAACAGGGCAGGGAAGAATTTTGTTTTTAAGATACTCTAACTGAAAAAAGTTTTTGAGTTGTTTTGCATTTTGGCATTTGAGAAGATAAATAAAATAACCACATTCCCCAACTACATTCATTAATAAGGTTCACTGCGACAGGGCTGTCAGAGCACTGGCTGGCTCACAGCGTTGGGTCATTAAACAACTAACTCTTAAAAGCACTACCCAGGTTTCCTGTTAAGGAAATTTAACTTTTGGGATAGACCTGGCCTCAGATCAGTAATTACCCAATTATCTGTTGTCTTCAAATTCCCCTACCCCAGGGGAAATCTGGGCTTGCGATCCTTTCCTGGAATCTCTCCTATGGCAAGTGCAGACAGGGATAACGAGGACTTTTTGGCACTTTACAGAGGAGGTGGATGGAAAACCTGTCTGACAAGGAAACTTTGTTTAAAAGAAAAAGGAGGGACACAAAGAGCAACAGTTGGGACTGGGGATTTAGCTCAAGTGGTAGAGCACTTGCGTGGCAAATGCAAGGCCCTGAGTTCAATCCTCAGCACCCAAAAATTAAAAAAAAAAAAAAAAAAAAAGAGCAACAGTTGTGCTCCACCCCTGGCCCGGCAGACAACTGCTGCCCTGAGCTCACAGATGAATCGCTTCAGTGGTGGGCTATGGCCAAGAAGTACTAGAGGTCCTGTACTCCTAGCAGAAGTCTCAAACTCCAGCAGCTCACATATCCAGAAAACGGGGCAGTGAAGGCACCAAACTACTACTCCAACTCCAGACAGGGGGCTACCCCCACAGGATAGCACCAAAACAAAGATAACAAATCTAGACAAGGAACCAGGAAGCCAAGATCCTGGCCCTGCTTCCCATCGCCTAGCTGTATAATCTTGAACAAGTCTACTGTCCCTCGCTGGGACTCTTTTCTGCATAGACAGTAAACATTACAGCCAATGATCTCTAAAGGTCCATCTAGTTCCATCACTCAATGACTTTGGTGACACAGAGACCACTATAGGGGCAAGGAATAAGCAAACTCATGGGCCTTTAACCAGTGATTCATCAAATGCATGATTTGTGTTTTCTTCTGAGGCAGTCAAAAATGGTTTTGCAAAAAATTGTGCCTCTTCATTTGGGCCTACAAATGCCTAATATGCTACTAAAATAGAACAAAACCTGACCTTCATTTTGTGAAACTCTGGGTCAGATTCTTTCCACCTCTGAGTACAGGCAGGTTAGTCATTTAAGGAGTGTCTAAAAGATGGCAGAACAAGGTTTATCAGCCCTAAATTTACTCAGTAAATGAATGAATTTACTCATTCATTACCCTTCAGAATGCAGGAAACCAGATTAAGAGATTTACAGGGACATTCAGCTACGCCCAGAAATCTCCACTATCCTAAACCTACGTCATCTTGGATGCCAGCAGAGCCTCACATGACTGAGGCTGCCGTTCAAGCCATGAGGATCCTCACATGGGAACCAAATTTGCCCCTCAAGTCACGAGGATTCAACCTGAGCTACAAAACCAGGACTCAGATAACTGATTAGACCCTGGCCCACCTCAGCTAGTCCTTAAAAACTGGCCTCCTGTTTCTGTAGGTGGGCCAGGCTGAACTCCTACATCAGTGTGCTCCCTCCAGCTACTCAAGCTGGAGTCTTTTCCTACGTTCTTATATTTCTTGTTAGAGGACTGGCTTGATCTTTGCCAGATCTGTATTCCCCTTTATTTCCTCTTGCAATTAAAGCTTTTCCTTATAAATTCATGCCTTACATTTCCAGTATCATAAAAGGGCCCACAACTAGCCAATGACACTGGGATCCTCAAAAGTGGGAATACTGCTTCCATTTGCATTCTGGGTGCCTCGCAGTTGACTGGAAGGTCAAACGTCACTGGCAGGCACCTCCTCTGCCCAGTCCCTACCTAGGCCCCCTGCCCTGCACTGGAGCTCACTGGCTTGGGAAGGTGCAAAACAAGGCAACTCTACATTAGCAAGGGGCAGCCTGTGCTGCTAAGCACTGGAAGAAACACCTATCAACAGTCAGCAGGGACACAAAGGGTCTGTATGTAAAAGGGACTGACACATGGTAATAGTGTAATCATTAAATAAAACATGCCCACCACAAATGTTTCTACACCAGGCTCCCAAAACACTGTTGTAATCTATATTATATCACAATAGACCCTAGACCTTTGACAGATGGCCTGAAGGACATAAAATGCCAAAAGCTGAGAAACTTCCCTGTGGTTAAATATCCTCCTCAGACAAGACCATGCCCAGGGCATTCTGATGGCGAGAGGCCAGAAGCAGCAGGGGCTGCACCACACTCACAGTGAGCAACTTCCAATGTGACAAGGAGCAGAACAGTGCTCTGGAGTGCAGGGAGACATAGCTCTCATGCAGAGTGGGGGACTGATCCGAAGGCACGAGACCAAAGGGCAAGAGACTGCAGGGGTGGAGTCAGCCACCCTTCAGGTTGCTAGTCAGGCTGAACACTCCTGTGGTCTCTAACCTGGGAGAGGTGCCCTTCCCCAGGGCTCCTTATCAGCATCTATAATATGCTGTCTTCAGCCTTCCTCATCAGGCTACCTTGGCTAACCTTTGATTCATAGAAAAAGACTTTGTTCTCTAAACAAGGATTTTTTTTTTTTTTAACAATTGGGCAAAGGACAGCATGAGAGGTGGCAGCCCCCTTAACTGTACTTGATCTGTTGATCCAGGAGGTCCCACGGGATAAAAGCACATTGGGTAATATAGCCCTCTGGGTTCCCCCACCTGGGAAGCTGCAATCCTTGTAAGAATCAGTGTGGGAGCCAAGGTAGAACCAGAGGTTCACTTGGGAAATCAGCAATCACAGTAGACCAGAAAACTAAATGGCCACCATACCATATGGGTCCAGTTCTACAGTTAGCTTCAGACTGAGCTTCCTGGTACGACTGCCTTTTTCGTTTCTTCTTTGTGGTCTGGGGATTGAACCACGGGCCTTTGCACTGAGCTACATCCACAGGCCTTTTTATCTTGAGACAGGGCCAGATTGAGCTCGAACCTGAGATCCTTCTGCCTCAGTCCCCTGGAAAACTGGGATTACAGATATGCACCACTGTGCCTGGCTTATGCTTGCATAACTTCTAAACAGTGACCAGCATGTTGCCGGCACTGGCTCCCATATGCCTTTGGGCTCACCTCAGCTGACCATTCCTAGAAAATCCTACTACCTCTCCTTTCCTTTCCTGGTTCTAGGTCACTGGGAATATGTCTCACTTCTAAAGCAGATTCTCCTGCCTTTCCCAGCACCAAGAATAATAACGAGCATTTCCTGCAGAGATGGCATGGTTGTTATTTTTGTGCTGCAGAGGACCCAAAGACGGCCAAGACTGGGATGGAGTCCAAAGTCGCCTGCACATTCAAGCTGTGTGACAATGGACGACTGACTTCATCTCTGAGCTGCTTTCTGGCAGTACTGGGGACATTCTCAACCTTTCTCCAACTCAAAGTTTTAACATAAACTACCTTATGTCATGCTCTGAATTTACACCTCCAATAGACAGATTTACTCCAAGTTTAAAGCACATTACTTCTGGGGTGACAAAGGGAATATTTTCATACCACTTTCCCTGGATCTGGCTGAGAATGTACTTAAGGAATATAGAAGACTGGGTTTTCTCTGGGATTACCTGCAGCCCCTGCCGTGAGGTCAATGGCAGCTTGGATGGCAGGGTTG
The DNA here is from genome assembly GCA_004026905.1 of Hystrix cristata. Classification (NCBI taxonomy): domain Eukaryota; kingdom Metazoa; phylum Chordata; class Mammalia; order Rodentia; family Hystricidae; genus Hystrix; species Hystrix cristata. The sequence continues at coordinate 24,886 of PVJO010008568.1, read as the reverse complement.
GACTTCATTGTGCTGCTGGGCTCCGTAAGAGGCAACTGTCTGGAACTCAGGATGGGCACTGCATATCCCTGGAGAAGGCAAGAGTTCACCATTAGTCAGGCCTCTGCAAGTTATTGGAACTGAACTTCTGGGGTCTGGAAATGTGCTCTACCTTGCTCCTAAGGAATGGGGCTCAAGGGGTTCCTAAGTGATTGGTGGCCCCATAAAAATCCCATACATTGAAAACCTTCTTTGAATATCATACTGCAGCCCCTAGCAGCACTTCAACCAACCTTAATGAAAACCTTCATATGAACACCAATTAAAGAAGCCAAGCGCAGAGAGCCTGAGCCACACCAAACCAGCTTTTCAGGGACATAAGGTGAAAATTCACTCTACTAGGCTCCATTCTGAGTTGAGACAGCAGCCTGTGCTGGCTGTGCAAGAGGACGTGTGGAAAGGAGCATGAAGAGAGCAAAAGTTGGGAGCTCTACTAAGTCATAGGCACCCAGGTGCAAATGTCTGCTCCACCCACAAGGTGGTCCCTTGGGCCCCTAAAGTTAGAGGTCCTCATCTGTACAAGGTAAATAAAAACATGATACAAAAGCAATTACAGGGCTGGGCGTGGTGGCATATGTCTGTGATTCCAGCACTCAGGAAGCTGAGCAGGAGCACTGCAAGTTCAAGGACAGCCAGGGCTACATACAGAGTGAGACCCTGTTGCAAACGCACACACACCTCAAAGGCAATCACAAACCGTGAGCGTGCATCAGTTCTTCTCAGAACCAGGCCGGGCACACCACTTGCCTTCTTTTCACGATTATCTACTCCAGGCTTTTCAACAGTAAATGTGCACAAGATTCACCTGAAGTCTTGTTAAAATGCAGCGACTGATTAGAGATTCACCAGCTGTGACATGCTCCTAGGTGAGGCTGATAATGCCTGCCCATCAACTGTACTTTGAGATGCAACACCTGGGCCACAGAGTCCCAAATTTGCTTGAAAAGAATCTACCTGTGGCACTTGTTAAATATTCACATCACCAGGCCTCTCTCCAGGAGATCTTGATTCAGTACATTTGGGCTGGAGCCTGGAGAGTTTGGCAAAAACTAGTCTACTCTTTGTAGAAAAAAATCAACTGCTGCTGAGATATAGCCTTAAATATTAACTGTTGAGGTGGCTCCTTTAGATAGATGGTTAAAATGACCAATTCAGCAAAAAGTTCCCTAGTTTTCAAATTGTGACTCATTCATGAATACCTGCTGAGGAGGAGGGTGGTGGGCTGATACAAGGGCCAAGGTCCATTTGAATACTAACATCATTCTAAAGATCAGCAGAAAATAATGACAGCCACCAAAAAGTTTCTTAACCACTTGAAACATTTTACCAATGACCAAACTCCAACAATCTTCTTTTTCTTCCTTCTTTTAAAATTTAAGAATCTTAAAATAAATAAATAAAGGAATCTTCCTCTTTACAAAAAAAAAAAAGAAAAAGCTAAAACTAATACTAGCAACAAAAACCCAGTAGCTAATAAAGCAACTAAGTTCGAAGTGCAAGATCCTAGTTTTGTTATTGATTGGCCTAGAGAAAGTGCCATTACTAGATTAAAAGTTATTAGGGTCCTACTCCGTTGTCCTATCCCAGAAGGAAAACTGAAGTCAGAAGACCAGGGCTTCCCTAGGGTCACAAAACTAGTCAATGGCAGAGAGATTACTCAACTCAAAAGTCGTGTCTTTCAGATCTATGCCCACAAACCAGAGTATTCCAACCTGGTCATAAGAAAACGAGGCAAAACCACCCTACACACATTCAATTTTGCATTTTCGGAAGAAAGGGGGAAAAAAGTCATTTAGAAAGCAGATAGGGCACCTCCAAGGTGGCCTCTCACCTAATTTCTGATGTGGACAACTTCTTTCCAAACTTAGAAGGAAAGAAAAGCACATGGTGTTTCCTCTATGAACTCAGCGTTTACAAGAGACTGAAGAGAGCATGTATCCTTTTACTTACACCAAATCTAAACACATTAAACCCTGCATTTTACTTACAGAATTACAAATAGCCACTTGTAATGGGCACTAGCAGATGAACCCAGAAGACGTGCACAATGCAGATTATGCCTAGCTATAGCTTGCAGAAGGCACACTGCTTGAAGGAGGGAAGCCTGATCAGCATGAATTAAAACTGACTTCTGAGCTCGCTGCACCGCTTGGAATGGGCACACAGTGCCTCCAGCATCCAGAGCCTCCTCCCAAACTACACCAGGGTCCGGCTCGGTAGAGTCAACACGACAACCGCACTTCCTTCTCGTTCCTTGGGGAAACTGATCCCTCGGGTGGGCGAACAGGACGAGGCTGCGTTCCGCACCAGGGCGAGCGCGCCGCCGCGGGAGGTTCCAGCCGGCCGCCCGCCGCCCTCCGAGTGCCACGCCGCGCCCGCGGGGACGGCGGGGGCGCAGCGCCCATTCAGCCGCGCTCCGGGGTCGACGCCGCGCTCGGGCACAGGGCGACACCGCTGGTCCGCGGGAGGCCGGCCGAGAAGCAGGCCCGCGCCCCGGCCGCCCGGGAAGGTCGCGCCGAGCCCGCCCGCGCTCACCGCTGCGCCTGCGTGGTCGCGTCCGCTCGGCCCCGCCGCCCGCTCTCAGCTCCCGCGCAGCGGCCCGGCCGGGTCAGCCGCTTTACGTCCGCGTCGGCCGCGCCCCGCCCCCTCCCCCCCAGGCCGCCCCGTGCCCGCCCCCGCGGCGGGGAGCGCGCTGCTCCGGGCCGCGCTCGTACGAGGCTCTCTGGCCGCGCGCGCCGGGGAAGCGGAAGTGGGCGCGGCGGGAGGGTGGGACGTCCCGGGACGAGTCCCGAGCGCGCTAGGCCGTGGTCCCCTGGGAGGCTTTAAACGTCCATTCTAATCGAGTAGGAAAGTACGAGAATGGTAGCGATGAAACATAAAGTCGCTTAATGCCAATTTTAAAAAAAGTTTCCAGTCTGCTCCTCTAACGAAATGCATCCTTAGTGGCATACCAGAAAGTACAGATGAAAACGCCAACTCAGCTTCTCTGGTCTTTTAATTCTTAATGGGTTGTAGGTTGTATCGGTGGTTCTCTGGCATTCTATTAAAAAGCTGGAAAAATTCCAAGAAGCTGTTGTATCCCAGGAGTGCGGTAATTTTCCTTAGCACTGTAGCAGCTCCTCAGCTGGAAGGGTCCTGGTCTGTCTGGGACAACCACTAGGTGTTAGCACGCAGCCCCCACCTTCCTATGGCTTTGCTTCGGCCTTCCTGTGTTGATTTTCCTCCAATACTGTTTTCTCCCTTAAGACATAGTGGGGAGTTTTGTTCATTTTGTTTCTGTTTTTTACAACTTTAAGCTTTGTTTGGATATGGTGTTGGATTATTGGTAATTAACTGGAGTGATCTGAGGTACAGGTGAGTGACTTATTTGATATGGTGTGTGCTAGTGCTTACCACAGCTGTACACGGGCCGTAAGTGGATACTATGAAGGTACCAGAGCGCCTAAGAGTGAGTCACACATTAGCATCAGCGCTTTAGAATCCAACCTTATGGAACACACTCTAACTACAGAAACAAGCCAAGGCGGTTGCATGACTGAAGAAGAATGACGTGTCACCTAACATGGAGACTGTAACAGCCTGTCCATGCCAGCTGGCCTGGTGGCTTTTGCAGATTAGGAAAAGGAACCCAACAGAAACCTAATTAAGGACAGACCCAAATCTCCTGGTAGAAATTTGAAAGAGGCCTATCTTTGGAATGGAAATGCTGGTGTCAAAGACCATGTGTGACCTTTGGTGAATCATTTAACCTCTTCTAAACCCCAACCACCGGATGACTCTGTCCCGGTTGTCTTTGAAACCCCATTGCTCCACAAGGCTGCTGGAGCAATCGACCCTGCTATGACTGGTCTTCCAGGTGGAGGTTTGCACCCTCCTGAGCCATCAGTCCCCCACATGATGCTTTGTCTTGTCCTTTGTTAGCCCTTTCTTCTCCGGTCCTCCAAGGGCTGTTCCAAATGCTGAACACTCTTAAGCCACACCTTCTACCTTTCTCCTCTTCTCCACCTCTCCTTAACAAACCTCAGCCCTAATTCTGTAAACTGAGCCACAATTAGGATTTTGCTTAAAATTTTAAACCTCAATCTACAAAGTTACCTTTTCTGTACAAACCTTTATCCATTTGTCTTCAGGCTAATTTGCTCTCTGAACCCCAATATAGTGACCAGTACAAATGAAGGTCAGAAAAAACCAAGGCGTAGGGAGGTCAAGTCACTCACCCAAAGTTACACAGGAGCTGAAGGAAGAGCTGGATCCAACAGAGTTCTGTCCAGCTCAAAAAACTGTGTTCTTACCCACCTTACTGTACCCACCTTACTGTACTACCCTGCAGAAGCCTTCCTTTTCAAAGGTTCCTCCTTCCAGGAATAGATCTCCTCCTACGGGCTGGGAGTACCGCTCCATGTTAGGGTGCTTGCCTATCACATGTGGTAATTCCCCAAAACTGCTATGACCTCTTGAAAATAATTTTTAGTTTTGGGGTTTCAGGAACCCAGGACCTCACGCAAACTAAGCAAATGCTCCCTCACTTAGCTACATCCCTAGTCTCCTAGAATGGCATTGTAGAGACATGGATCGCTGCTCTCAGAATACACTGGGTGACCCCACACTATTTCAGAGGTAGGTTCAAAACAGCAAGAAGGACAATGTCGTGTTCTCTCTGCTCCAGATAGCTGTTTGCTGCGCTTGAGATTGCACAACCCAGGCACATCACTGCCCTGGGATGGGTGGCAGGTGTGACGTAGGTAAGAGGACGGACAGGGAAAATCGAGCCTTTGCTAGCGTAACAGAATTTCACAATGCACGGGCTAATGACATTATAAGAGGAAGCAATTTTGCAAAGTATGTCCATCGGAGTTATAAATAAATGAAAAACACAAAGCATCTCTGGTTCAACTTCACTTTTAGTTAATGTGGGAGAAGAAACAATGCTTAATTACATAATTTGAACTCACATTAAATGTTCTTGGCTATTGTTAGAACTTTTGTTGGGCACTCCCTCAAGTCTTGTTTGGAGTCAGGTAGAATTTGAAATTCGAATTGAAATAAAGAAGCATGTATTTGGGTTTGTCAGTCTCAGGACAAACAAAATGCAGATAAATTTTCTTCTAGAATAACACACATGGCCTGAAGTCCAAATGCCAGTGGAGTCCTTCCCAACCAAAACCTCTCAAACCTGGTCTTTTCCAGCTGCATTACTGCCTGCATTCTGGTTTTCTGGGCTCTGACAAGAACCTCCCACCAAGCTCAGTTCACAGCATTCTAGGGCTGTTTCTCTAGCCAGCATCGCCAAACCTTTCCAAACTCCTCTTGGAAGGCAGTTCCAAAGGCTTCTGAATCACCTGGCCAGGTAGCATCATGGCAATGACTCCACTTCTGCGGTACCAGAATCTGTATCAGTTATGGTTCAGCAGAGGAACAGAATACAGATATAGATATAGATAGATAGGTAGATAGATAGACAGATAGATGGATTTACCAGGTTTACAGATGGAAACAGATAGATGGAAGACTTACAATGGTCATCTGTAGAGTCAGGAGTAGGAGAATGCAAAAAAGGCTGTTGATGTGATGAAAAACCGAAGAATCCAGTCAAAGTCTGAAGACCTAGAGCTCACTGTGCAGTCCTGTGTGAGTCCATATCTGGAAGCCGAAGGGTCTGGGTGGAAAGGCTGAAGAGGCTGTGCTGGAAGCCTGGAGGTGCACGTCCAAAGGCTATGGTAAAGACTGGAGCTCCTCCAAGAAGCAGAGACAAGACTTCCTTCTTCTTTCCCTTTTTATTCCTTTTTATTCAGGTTACAGACTATTCATTTTTACCACTCACAGCCAGGGTGGGTCTTCTCCAGCGAGTCCATCAGACACACCCAGAACTACGCTAAACCAATCAGCTGAGCATTTCTTATTCAAACTGATATCACAGTTAACTGTCACACCAGCTGTGATGGCACAGGCCTGTAATCCCAACTACTCAGGAAGATGAGGCAGGAGAATTAAAAGTTCAAAGCCAGTCTGGGCAATTTACCAAGACCCTGCCTCAAGACAAAAACTTTAAAGGGCTGGAAGTGTAGCTCAGTGGTAGAGCATTCCTGGGTTCAATTCCCACTACCAAAAAAAAGAAGTTTAATAAGAGAATAAATAACAGATTTATTCATGTGCACAAGCACAGGAGTCATACGAAATAAAAACCTCAAAGGAGGCCTGATGGTTGGCGGTTGGCACCCTCTTTATAGGGCAGAGAGTGAAGGCTGTAGTTCTTTTGGAGGCAGAGTGGATGATTCTCAGGGGAGAGAATATACATGGAGGATGCAGGGACCCGAGACAAAGCTCCCCTAGACTCTAGGTGTGCTGATCGATTCTCAGTCCTCCTCCAGGATGCGAGTTCAGTCTTCCCTGGTTGGAGACGTGTCAGAAGATCTGAAGACAACTGTGTTCTCGGTGGAGCGTGTGACGAGGGACTTGCCAGGAGAGCCCTTCCTGCAGCAGCTGCACTCTGGGTGCTCTTCAGTTGCTGTCCAGAGTGGCATAGTTTAGGGTATCCTTGTCTCAACCCCAGTGTGAATGGAGTGATCCCAACCAATTTTCCCTATAGAAATTCCTGCTATTTACCAAGTTCTGTCTTGGACACAGCCCCTTTGTATGCAATCCCTTTGCAGATCCCTGGTTCTTCTTAACAAATCAGAGTACTCCTGCCTATCAGTAACTCTCCTTTAGCATCCATCCGTCCAGGACTAAACACTGGGCCACCCCAAGAGCTGGAAATACAGATGTAAAAGAGACAACAGCTAGCCTCAGTCCACATAGAGAAGGAAGAAATAAGTAAGTATAATTTGGGGAGGCGGGGAGGATCCAGCAGGAGGAGTGTAGTTAGGGTGGTATGCGTGTTGTCAATTTTTCCTAGCTGTGACAAATACCTGAGATAATCAACTTGAAGGAGGAAAGATTTATTTTCGCTCACAGTTTCAGAGTTCCCAGTACATGGTCAGTTGTGTCCTCTGCTGTGGGCCTGTGGTAGGAGAGAGCTTCACAGCAGGGAGCAAAGCTGCTCACCTCATAGCAGCCAGGAAACCAAAAGAGAGAGAGGAAGGACCATCAAGGACCTGCTCCCCACAACCTAACTTCCTTCCCTACCTTGTAAAGGTCCCGCCATCTCTCAGTAGCGCCATAGGCTGGGGACCAAGCCTTCGATATATGAGTCTTTGGGAGATAGTTAAGATTCAAACCATAATGAGTGTCACCCCAGAAGAAGGAAAACAATTGCAGGGTGGGTTTCACAAGGCAAGTGGCCCCTCGTGTAGAGGGTGATCTTTGAAGGCAGATCACTCAGGCTCTTAGTTACAATCACCAAAACCTGATGTGACACAGAGCAGCTATTAAAGGGCTATGGGGTGACCCTTGGGATCAGTGGGTGGGTAGATGGAGCTCCGTGAAAAGCGTCCTCGAACAAGGCCCCACGGCCCTGCAGAACTGGCCTGCGCGGAAGCCTCTATCAGCTCCGGAGACTGCAAACTGTGCCACTGCCCTCTTTTCTGCCAAGACCTCTGCCTGTTAGCTGCTGTTTCTCTAAAGCTGGGCACACTTATTACCAATTTTGCCTGATAAGTCACTTCCACGCCATGTCACTGCCTCATAGTTCTCATTTCCTAGTTAACATCTCATGCAGATACCAGCGATGGATGTGGCCTAGGTCAGAGTCTGGTCCCTGCTCTGCAGCGGCAGGCAGCCAGATGTTACTTGTGGCTCCATCTCGGTGAGGCACAGCTCACTCACACGTCGGGAAATTCCCTGGGCGTAAGCAGTGTGTCCAGACAATGGGAAGCAGTTAGAAAATACAATACAAGCCCACTCTGGGCAGGCAGAGCACTTCAGTCAGAGGCAGAGACACAGGGGCATCAAATCACAGGGTGCATTTGTAGACCAGTAAGCTGGGCCGCTCAGGGGAAGACTCCACAGGGAGCATAGGAGACTAGGCTGGAGCGGCAGGTGGGGTCACTTGCTGAACTCTCACAGCCCTGGAGCTCCAACAACAAGGGCCAGTATTTCCTTGTACCTTATTTCATGTCCCCTCCTGAGAGATGCAGGAGCTGTGACTTGTTTTGGTGGGTATGGTCCTGCTTCTAGTGGGTTTTAATCACTACCATTGCAATAAGTCTATTGGATTGCACATCACAGAGTCTACCAGCATGAGAGTTGCAAGTGTACAGTCTCTCTCCTCTCTGTCTCTCATGTGCACACGCGTGTCTTTCCCTACATCTGGGTATCTTTTGCCACAGCTCAGTCTATACACATGGTATACTTTCTCTTTTGCTTTAAACACAGGAATATTTAATTACAAACTCACAGCTCCATTCACATTTTTTGACAATGGTTTTAATTAGATGTAAGATCAAAACCACTTTTGAAAATGGTAATAAAATGCTGTTTGCGAAGTGGGGTGAACAACAATCTGTCTCATCGTAAAATAAATGAAAAACAATGCCAAAATTCCAAGCCTTTCATAGTTATCAAATTAATCTTCCAAAATTAGCAATGCGACATCCTATAAACATTTTTAAAATGTACATAGCCAGGCACAGTGGCACAAGCCTGTGATCCCAGCACTGTAGAAAGCTGGAGAAAGAAGAATACAAGTTGGAGCCCGGCCAGGGCCACATAGCGAGTTTGACGTCAGCCTGGACTACAAAGTCAGACTGTGTCTCAGGAAAACAAACAACTACGCCAGGAAGCAAAACAAAACAAAACAACATCAAAGAACCAAACAAAACCCAAATGACTAAGGCCATAACAGAAGCTAAAAAATTCATGAATAACCGGTTCTATTGTTTTAGGAATGCTTATTAGACGTATCCTGTGGCTCTGCCCTCCCTTCAGGGTCTCCTTCTCAAGCATCTCTGCACACCTGTCAGGGAACAGATGCTCCCCTGGGAGTCCTGGGGTCGGCGAGCTCCTTTGTGCGGCCAGCCCCAGTGCTGAAGCAGTGCTGCCTCTGCAGGACCTTATCTCGTTGCGGCAGCCCTCGGAGCAGCAGGTCCTGGGCTGATCGTGTTAACCAGAGCAGGGTGGGCGATGCAAGTTATGGCAAAACAGTCGCCTCCGCAGCCACCCCACCGGACTGTCTCAGCCCCGAGGTGTTCAACTCTTTCTCCTTCTCTCAAGGATTTTTGTCGCTGTAGTCAGTGGAAATTCTAAGATTATCTCAGTCCCTTTGTGGAGAATCCCCTTCTATAAACCAGACAAGATCATCAAAGTGGGTGCTTGATATTATATCCCCAGGAAGGTTGTATATACTGTATTGACTACTTAACATGATTTTGAACAGGTGAAAAAAAATGATATGAGTTAAATTGTTAGAGGTCACTTTGGCAACAGGGTAGAAAAGGAATCATAGAAGAACGGGTAGAAGGGCACCAATTAGGCAGCTACCGAAATAGTCCAGGCTGAAGACAATGGTTACCCAGACTAAGACTCTAAAATGATCAGGCGAAGGGCAAATGGAACCCAGCAACGAGTGTCAGGCACCTGTGGGTCCCTGGCGCATGTGTGTAAGTACAAACAGACACATACACACAAATGATACACCTATTGGGTAACACGAGGTTATATTTGCTTCCAGAGGGCACTAGAACGCTATAAATGCCTCCAGGGGTTGACATGAATTAACACTCAAGACTGAGAAGCAGTTCCTGAGGGCATAATTTGAGAGGATCAAAAAAGCAAAATGAAAATAAACTCAGCTGATGCTATAGCCTTTGATTATTGAGATTTAAAAACATTTCTTTCAAAAATTAAATTTTCTTATGAAAGTTCATATAATAAGCTTGCAAGGTGGGCATTCATGTATGTGTGCCAATTTAACTATACAGCTGTCCCCTTGGTGGGCAGATGGGAGAAAGGCTGTTTGACAGGTAGGAGAGAAAAGAAAACGTCTAAATTGGAAAGGAGCTCTTGGTTAGTGCGCCATGCCTGGTGAAACCCAAAGCAAGGAGGCTCCCCAAAGCCAAAGGCAGCAGGGAGATGGGCAGGACTCAGAGACAGAAGAGGATGAATACAGAAAGGCAAGGGCCAAAATGCTGAGATACTTTGGCCTGAGGACAGTTCTGTCGGTAATCATTTGCTACATGCTGTCTCAACACAGTTCTATGTCATACGTTACACAGTTCACATCAGCATGACATGATCCTGGTCTTTGATGAACTTAAAACACAGAGCAATTGTACATATAAATGTACTGAGGATGAGCCATCTTACATTTAGGGGAGAGAGCCAAGTATCTAGATAGCCAACTTTGAAAAGGACAAAACCGGGCTGGGGATTTAGCTCAGCAGTTAGAGTGCTTGCCTTGCAAGCATAAGGCCCCAAGTTGGATCCCCAGCTGAAAAAAAACAAAAAACAAAAAAAGGAAAAGAAAAGAAAAGAAAAAGAAAAAAGGACAAAACCATTTCCTCTCTGTCCCATCTCCAGGATGTGTGGCTGCTGGGGAGCTCCCCAGTGCCCTCCCCCATCCTAGGCTTTGGGCACTAAAGACCTCTTGAAAAGGCTAACGAGATCTGAGAGACTCCTCCACCTGTGGACAACCTCTTTGCATCCCCATCGAGCCTACATGTGTCCCCAGGCACCTGCACTGCTATCTTGTTGCTTAGCTGTTACTTATCTGTGGTTCCCTATCCCATCACCAGCCCCTGAGGCAGGGAAGTCATACTCCAACCAAAACCTTGTTTTCACACAGTGTTATACATTACACTAATATCATTAGTGTATTTAATGTTTATTTGATATAGATATGAGGGCTGGGGATTTAGCTCAGTGGTTAGAGTGCCTGCCTAGTAAACGCAAGGCCCTGAGTTCGAACCCCAGCACCAAAAAAAAAAAAAAAAAAAAAAAAAAAAAAAAAAAGCATAGGTAGGCATTTGTTTTAGCTGTGTTTGATTCTATGGTTTGACCTGGTTATAAAGCCAGAGTAGTGGGGAATATATGTATACAGGGAGAAAGATGGAAATTCCTCATCACAGAGGTGCATAGACAAAACAGCTCTTACTCCGCCTAGGATAAAAAGAATTGAAATACACGTGTTGTAGTGCTACATACACCATCTCTCACACCAAAACTCATGACAAGCTGTATCCCACATGAGCCCAGCCAGCACCAGTCTCTCCTTGTTTCCGTGCCTTTGTAAAAATGTTCGTTGTAATTTAGTACTCGTGGTAGTGAGACCATAAATAAATTGAAAATTTTCAATTCTCAGATATGGATAAGTGGGCTTGTTCTGCTGTTGGACAACTCTGATGGCATGAAGAAAATTAAACGAGATAAAGATGCAAATACGCAATGATGGCAGTTAGCAGCAGCAGCAGCAGCAGCAGCAGCAGTAGTAGTAGTGTGTGTGTGTGTGTGTGTGTGTGTTGCTGAGGATTGAGTTTTCACACCAAGTTACATCCTTGGCCCATTTAAATTTTTTTTTTTTATTTTGAGACAGGGTCTTATGGTCTTATTTTAATTTGAGGCTGGGCTTGAACTTGTAGTCCTCTTGCCTCAACCTTCCAGAATGCTGGAATTATAAGCCTGTCCCACCGGACCCTGTTTGGTGGTGGTGTTATAATTAATATCATATCGCAGGTATCTACGGTACCTCCCAATTTTGTTGAAAACCAAATCTCATGTACTTTTTAAAGTAGAGGTATTGGGCCTGGGGATTTAGCACGGTGGTTAGAGCGCTTACCTAAAAAGGGCAAGGCCCTGAGTTCAATCCCCAGCACCAAAAAAAAGAAAAAAAGATAATCAGCCAGTTAAGCCCATGGCCCAGATTTACATATAAACTGTGTAAGCAGTTGCCTAGACTTACCCTTGGAGGCAGCATGGTATTGTAAGAAGAGGATTAGACCAGGAGTCATATCCTGGGAGGGGAGGGTCTAAATAATGGCTTCCCCACCAGATGCGCAACATTAGGAAAATTACTAAACCTTTCTCAGACTCCCACATTAATACAAAGTAGAACAATACCTAGCATGTGGGTTTGTTGTAAAGTAGAGGTATTGAAAGACAATTCAGAGTTGATTTTAGTGAAAATATTTTGCACATAAAGTATATTAATCATATGAAATAGAAGTATGAAATTATAAACCCTGGATACGCAATAACAGGCTACTAAATCCTGAAAATCAAATGTGGTAAGCTCCTGTGATACTAGCTACTGGGGAGGCTAATGCATTAAGATGCCAAGTTCAAGGTCAGCCTGAGCCTTTCAATGAAACCCTGTTTCAAAGTTTTAAAAAATGAAAAGGGCTGAAGAAGTAGCTCAGTGGTAGAATGCCCTCAGTCCAGCTCCCTGTACTGATATTATACAGATGGATACTGGCACATAATCACAAAGCAACACTTGTTGAAATGAAGTCACATAAACAGAATCCAGGCGACTAAAACAGCATTTCATAATGCAAATTAATTGTGATTGCCTGCAGAAAGTGAAAAAAAAGAAGCAGCAAAATATGATACATTTTGATAAATGTACAAGGAAGGAGCCACAATACCTGTAAAACTCTCCTGTGACATTTGTGTCCCACTACTCGGCCACCAGGGAGAAGTAGCCTCGCTCTTTCCCTGCTGTGGTCCACTGGCATGAACACAAATGGCAGATTAGCAGAATACTCGTAATTTTTCTGAATCTTATTCATTTAGATCTCTCCAAGATCTATTATCTACTAGATTTAAAGTGTTTCTTGGAATTCGCAGAGCGGAGTGTTGATTCGCAACAGGGATACCGTACTTTTAGAAAAGCACATCATTAGGCGGCTGTGTCACTGTGTGGACATCATGGAGAGCGCTATGCAGACTCCTGCGCTCTATGCTGCAGCCCCCTAGTCTTGCACTAGGAGTCCATGAAACATGTTATTGTACACATTACTGGAATGAATACCGCAAGCAATTGTAACACAGTGGTGCCTGTGTATCCAGACATAGAAAGAGTAGAGTAGAAATGAGGTTAGGAGATGAACAGTGGGCCTCTGTGTAGGGCACTTCCCACGAGTGGAGCTTGCTGGACTGGAAGCCGCTCTGGGTGAGTCAGAGAGTGAGAGGGAGTGAATGTGGCAGCTGAGGATGTTACTGTGCAGGGCTGCAGGGCTCATACACAATGTGCATCCAGGCTGTGCTGGATTTATTTACATTTCTTCAACAATATATTAACCTTAGCTTACTGCAACTTCTGTATTTTATACTTTTTTTTTCTTTTTTTTTGGTTCTGGGAGTTGAACTCAGGGCCTTACTGCTTGCAGGGCAAGCACTCTAACCACTGAGCTAAATCCCCAGCACAGAACTTTTAATTTTTTTCAAAAAACTATATATAGTTTGTTTGTTCGTGACAAAGTCTCACTATGTAATTCAAGCTGGCCATGAACTCGCTACGTAGCCCAGGCTGGCCTGGAGCTCACAGTGATCCTCCTGCCTCAGCCTCCCTAGTGCGGGGATTACAGGTACATGCCACCACGCCTAGCTTAAAAAATTATAATTTTATAATAACACAATTTAAAACACAAATACATTATACAGCTGCACGAAAATGTTTTCTTTTTTATGTTCCAATTCTATAAGATTTTGTATTTTAAAATTTATTTCTTTTACTCCTTAAGCTTTTTGGTCAAAACCTAGGACTGAAACACACACATGAACCCCGGCCGATAGTGTCAGGATCATCAGCATTGCCGTCTTCCACCTCCACATCCTGTCCCACTGGAACGTCCTCAGATCAAAGATACGTAAGGAACTGTCACCTCCTGGGATGACAATTGCTTCTGAAAAACATCCTGAGGCTCTTGAAAAAGTGTCCCTCTTTTCAGATATAAGTCCATGGCAAATTGCTTGGTTTGTCTCTTTTTTCCATTGTAAATTTGCTTGTAAGCAGATAACATTACCCCATGAACATTTCTCCTTATTAACAAGTATCTTTCAGTGTTGAGTCCACGTTCTAAATTTCTTAAGGGTTGTTGAGATCTGTAAGAGCTCCTACCAAGCTCTTGACCATGAATTTTTTGGAGGTTCTTTTTCTTCTCCTAGATTCATTCTGTCTTGCCTTTTGTCCAGCTGTGTGTTTAGGGTATCCGTATCAGTTAGGGTTCACCAGAGTGAATGTTAAAAGATACATATGTGTAAATATGATTTACAAGGAGGGCTTACAGTGGCCACCTGCAGAGTCAGGTGCGAAGATGCAAAGGTGCTGTCTACGTGCTAGAGGTCTGAAAGATCCAGGCCAAAGTCCAAGGCCTGGAGCCCACTGCAGAGTCTGGCGTGTGTCCACATCAGGAAGGGGAAGAGTCCGCACCAGAAGCTGGAGACAGATGTCCAAAAGTGATGGCGAAGACTGGAGTGCCTCAAAAGAAGCAGATGCAAGATTTCCTTCTTTCCTTTTTAATCCATCCAGGCCGAAAGCCTATTGGCTTGTGCCACCGGACAGGACTTCTGTCTTTAGCAAGTCAATCATTCAGATTTATCGAGAACTGTGCTAACGCGATCTGCTAGGCGTTTCTTATTAAAGTGGAGACCACAATTAACTATCACAGTATAGGAATTTTTCATCTCCCTTTTAATCTTTTTTCCTCTTCTATATGAGGGAAGATTGAATCCAGGGCTTTTGCACTGAGTTACATGCCCCCCCACCCCATCCTTTTAATTTTCTTTTTCGATTTTGAAACAGGGTCTCACTAAGTTGCCCAAGCAAGGCTCAAACTTGCCATCTTCCTGCCTCAGCCTTCCAGATAGCTGAGATTACAATTGTGCACCACCATTCCCAACTTGTATCCATTATAATCTTATGGGGCCATTGTCATATATTTAATCCATTATTGACCAAAATATTATGAAGCACATAACTATCTATATCATACATATATCACATATAGAAATAAACCTAACATATGTATTGTGAGAAGGAAGTAAATTAAGATAAAGTGAAATTGCTTGTATTATTAGCTCTCCTGCTTTTTAACATCTTAGCTGCTATTTCGTAACTTTATATAACTGAGCCCTTTTCCAGCATTTCTATATTATTACCAATACTATTCATTGCATAGTTTTTAAGCTTTGTGGCTCACTAGTCATTGAATTCCATCTCTATCTCATAGCTATCAACTTCCAAATGATCATTTATTTGTAGAGTGCTTTGGAATTAGATAGTATTTCCATAATTTGGGGGTATTACATGGCAATATAACAATCATACTAGACTTCAGTATTGACCAGCATAGACTTCAAGTATTTCTTCTTGGCAGCTGGGCTGACTCTTTTCCAGTGGTCCTTCAGCACCTGTGCAGAAACCCCAGGGTAGGTCTTATTTGTGACACTGGTCTTTCCTCTCTGCCTGCCACAGCAAATCCAGAATTGCTGTGTGTCCTCAGGGTACAATCTTTCCCAAACTCCCATTCTGGCTTAATACAATGATACATTATAATTAGGAATATAGTACGACTCTTGTCTACATCCATTGCTAATAATTTACGCTATAACCCAATTGAATGCAAGCACCACATATTTAGACTTACATTTCTGCCTGTGAACCCCAGAGTCAAGAGACCTGTACACAACGAACTAACAACAAATGGTATTTTTCTTATCTCTTAAAATTCTTCCAATTCATTTTCTTCAGTACCTACATATAGAAAACACATTAACTTTCTTTTTAAAAACACAATATGTTCTCTCTAGACTATTTGATAAGAGTGGACTGATGAAAGTTTACTGTTAAGTCCAGTAGCAACTGCTGAAAAAACTGATTTCAGTGTGCTTCAAGGCTGGCTGCATAGGAAATTAGAACACATCCTTATAGGGAGGGAATAGTGCTCACGGGACGTGGGGGTGCATGCCTGTAATCCCAGCTACCTGGGAGTTGAGGCAGGAAGATAGCAAGTTTGAGGCCACACTGGGCAACTCTGTGACACCCTTTCTCAAAAAAAAAAAAAAAAAAAGTAAAAAGGAGGATGTAACTCAGTGCTAGAGCACTTGCTTGCCTAGCATCCACAAAGCCTTGGGTTCAATCCCTGGCACAAAAGAAGAATAGTGTTTACTAATCTAGATAATTTGATACCCTCGCCTCAAATTTTTTTGCGGTTTCCTTGATTTTTAATAAACTTTCAAATGATATTTTCATTTCACTTTTAGTGTTTACTGTAAGAGTAGCAAACACATATTCAACACTATGCTAGACACTGTTATAAGCACACAGTATTACACATTCTACAACCCGTTTAATCATCAGAGCAACCTCAGAAGGTAAAGGCTAGCATTACTCCCATGTTCACATGTTAGGTAGATGAGGCACAGGGAGGGTAAGAAAGTTTACCCAAAGTCCCACTGAAGGGGAAGAGCCTGTTGCCTGCCTGTGTCTGCCCATCCTCTAGCGACTGTGTTCATCCATGTCTGCTATAGCACGTGAGCAGCAGAATTTCAGACCACAGCTTTAGTCTTCATTTTCTTGCTTTTACTTTCTTGAAAGAAACTTTAAACTCGTGTTATTAACTTGTTAGAGTTTACTTTTTCTATAACTGCAGGAATTTTGTGAGTGGTGTAAGCCATGTAGCACCTGGCCAACAGCTTTGTTCCATAATAGTAAGAGACTCCCAAACAGCCCTTTACCTGCGTGCCATCTCCACACATTAAGGAGACAGAAAGCTGAGAG
This sequence comes from Hystrix cristata, assembly GCA_004026905.1. NCBI lineage: Eukaryota > Metazoa > Chordata > Mammalia > Rodentia > Hystricidae > Hystrix > Hystrix cristata. Next base: position 8,193 of record PVJO010008568.1, on the reverse strand, counting down.
ATCAACCCCCTAACATACAGCTCAATGTTCTTGTCACTGACTTTGACGTTTTCCTGGCACTGTGAACCACTAATACTAAATAATGTCACCAGTAAGTATTGTAAAGGTAGAATATTTTCTTCACAATCCTTGAAGCATTTGGGATTTCCTTGATATCAAGTCCAACTTTAATGCATGATGACAAATAGTATTGCTATTTTTTCCAAGAGTTTTCTTGTATTTCACAAAATTGAATTTGCTAACTTAAGGAATTATGTGATCTTTAAGACCCTTTTTTTGGCCTCAGCTCCATTTTCTTAAGGGATCTGAGTAATCCTCACTGTCCTACTGGGTATCGCAGTACATTGATTTATAAGTTCATTTCACTGGCATGAGATTTTCCTCCTGTGGACAATGTTGTGATCACAGTTTTCAATAACTGTTTCTTTCTTAAATGGTCCCTTTGACAAAGTTTTCTCTTCCATCTCTACCTTTAAACCACTTCGGCAACTAGTAACATTTAGTTTTAACCAATGAAAAAGTAAACAGGCACAAGAGGAAGTAAAATCCAAACTGGTCCATTTGTTGCTCATTTATTGTCCTGAGAAGGGATACATGGGAGGTGTGACAAGTGACTGATTTAAATGTTGCTCTGAGCCAGGCGTGGTGGTGCACGCCTATAATTCCAGCACTCAGGAGGCTGAGGCAGGAGGAGCGCCATGAGTTTGAGGCCAGCCTGGGCTACATAGTGAGTTCAAGGCCAGCCTGGACTAAATAGCAAGACCCTGTCTCAAAAAACAAACGAACAAACAAATAAAATTTAAAAAGTTGCTCTGCTGTGTGAATAATTTAGATGAACTGTAGTCTGTAGTCTACCACTATTGATGGTTTGCACTGGGAGTGGGGGAGTTTTCAGTAATCTAATAGTAGAAACTCTGTATTTTAAATAGTTCTATGAAGACATACAATCCTAGTTTGAAAGACATTCTGATTAAAATCTCCCTCGTGGGTCGGTGCCTGCAGTCTCCTGTGCTCTTTCTCAGTTTGTCTCACCGTACGAATCTTGGCATGACTGCTGACACCAGCACTTGCGTGCTGTCTCTCAGGCTGGAGCAGTGCCAAAGCAGCACAAGCCTCCTCGCAAGCAGGTGTGAGAACCAGGGCTTAGGGCCCCTAGTGTGAGCTTAGGGAAACTCGCTTAACTTCTGTTTCCCAATTTACATCGCCCTGCCCACCTCGATTGTTATCATAATGATCAAACTAAATAATACCTGTGGAAGCTCTTTACAAAATTTTACCTCAACAGAAATACGAAATTCCTACGAGACCATCAAGATGGTTAGAAATTAATGAGGTAGTGAATATGATAAAGGCTATATACAACAAACCAATAGCCGGCATCATACTAAATGGGGAAAAACTGAAAGCACTCCCCCTAAAAATCAGGAACAAGACAAGGATGTCCACTAGCACCTCTGTTATTTAACACAGTACTTGAAACATTAGCCAGAGCAATTAGGCAAAAAGAAGAAATAAAAGGAATATATATAGGAAAGGAAGAACTCAAATTATCACTATTTGCCAATGACATGATACTCTGCAAGGAAGACTCAAAGGACTCCACCAAAAAGCTCCTAGAATTAATAACCAATTTCAGCAAAGTAGCAGGATATAAGATTAACACGCAAAAATCATTAGCATTTGTATATACCAACAATGAACAGGATGAGAAGGAAATTATTGCTTAAAGAAAAATTAAATACTTAGGAATTAACCTAACTAAAGAAGTGAAAGACGTTTACAAAGAAAACTACAGCACTCTGAATAAAGGGATTGAAGAGGATATCAGAAAATGGAAAGATGTCTCTTGTTCCTGGTTAGGCAAAACCAATATTGTTAAATGGCCATACTTCCAAAACTGTTACACAGGTTCAGTGCAGTCCCAATCAAAATACCAACAGCATACTTTACAGATATAGAGAAAACAATCCTAAAATTTATATGGAAACAGAAGAAATCCTGAATAGCAAAAGCAATACTGAGAAATAGGACCAAAGCAGGCAGCATAGCAGTCTCAGACTTCAAGCTATACTACAAAGCAATAGTAATAAAAATGGTATGGTACTGGAACAAAAATAGATATGTGGACCAATGGAACAGAATTGAGGACACGGAAACCTCCCCAGACATATTCAACTACAAGATCTTTGACAGAGGATCTAAAAGCATATGTTAGAGGAAAGATGGCCTATTCAACAATTGGTATTAGGAAAACAGGTTATCCATTTGTAGAAGAATGAAACTGGACCCATATCTCTCACCATATGCTAAATTAAAATAAAAATGGATCAAAGATCTAAACATTAAAACAGAAACATTAAACCTCTGGAAGACAAAATAGGTAAAACACTTGAAGACATAGGAGTAGGAAAGGACTTTCTAAACAGAAACTCATTTGCACAGGAAATAGCAACAAGAATCAACAGATGGGATTATACTAGATAAAGAGCTTCTGTACAGCAAATGAGTCAATTAGTAGAGTGAAGAGAAAACTCACAGAATTGGAAAAAGTCTTTGGCAGCTACTCCTCAGAGGACTAATCTCTAGAATATACAAAGAACTCAAAAAAAATTAAACTACCTAAAATCAATGACCCACTCAAGAAATGGGCTAGAGAAATGAACAGACACTTCACAGTGGAAGAAATACAAATTGCCAACAAATATATGAAAAAATGTTCAACATTGTTAGCTATTAGAGAAACACAAATTTAAACAACTCTAAGATTCCACCTTATCCCAGAAAGAATGACAATCATTAGGTAATCAAACGATAACAAATGCTGGTGTGTCTGTGGTACCTCCTACACTGTTGGTGGGAATGCAAACTAGTACAAACTAGTATGGAAATCAGTATGGAGATTTCTCAAAAGCCCGAAAGTAGAAATCCCATACGACCCGGCCATTCCCCTACTAGGTATCTTCCCCAAAGAGCTAAAGACATCATACTACAGCGATATCTGCATACCAATGTTTATAGCAGCACCATTTGTATTAGCTAAATTGTGGAAGCAGCCTGTATACCCGTCAACAGATAACTGGATAAACAAAATATGGTATCTATATATAATGGAATACTATTCAGCTATAAGTAAGGACAAATTAGAGTCATTTATAGGAAAATGGATGGACTTGGGAAATATAATGTTGAGTGAAATAAACCAAATTCGCAAGCTTGAATACCACATGGTATCCCTCATTTGAGTGAGGCAAAATACAAACAAAAGAAAATGGTAAATAATGGATACAAAAAGGCAAGGGGACATATCTAAGCCAATAGGCAAATGGTCCAAGGGAACAAGGAGAGGACAAAGGGGGAGAGGAATGAGAATTCAGAGAATAAAGATATCCTAAAAACAAGAACCTAATAACCCAAATTTAAAACAGTACCATGTGTGCTAGGTACTACAGTCAACTTTACACAGTTATGACTTAATACTGCAAAGACGTAGTTGTTTACATTGCTGACTGTTGTAAGCAAAAGGCACAATGTATTATGGTCTGTAAGTTAGTGTAATTTTGGATAAATTTTAATAAAAATCTATTAAAAAAGAAGTTAAAGAGGTAGAAGAAAAAAGGAGAAGGAAGAGAGAGGAAGAAGAAGCAGAAGAAGCAGCCACTATCATCAGAGTAGATTGATGAAGTGCAGTGACTGGACTGAATTAAGTTTCCTAGGACATGGCAGCAAGTTTTTCAATATGGTTCCCCAATGAGCCTCTCCTGCTGGTACTTGAAGAGAAATGTCGTCCCTTCCTTTGGAGTCTAGGCTGGGCTTGTGACTCATTCTGCACCAAGAGAATGCAGTAGAAGTGACACTGTGCAGCTTCAGCCTGCGCCCTGTGGAACGCTCACTCTAAGGCAACCCAGCTATCACATGAGTTCCACATATGTTGAGAAGCAATGCTGTGAAGAAGCCCAAGTGCACCAGAAGAGGCCGCGGGGCAGGTGGCGCAGTTGAGTTGTTCATTTCTTCCAGCTGTTCCAGTGGAGGCATTCAACATGTGAGCGAGGAACACATTGTAGACACGCAGTCCAGACTAACTGCTGTCTGACTGCAGCCACACAAGAGATCTCAAGGAGGAGCCCCCAGCTGAGCCCAGCCAACCTCAGAACATGAGAGGTAATAAATTGTTTCAGGCCGCTAAGTTTTAGGGTGATTTGTTGTGCAGCAAGTGATAATTGGAATATAGGATGATTTTGCTTTTTCATTTTCATGGAAGGCTTGTTGAGTTGATTAAAGTAGAATTTCTCAAAACATCTAAGACAAAGTCACAGATCCATATCAGAATTTATTTCAGATGACTTGCAGCCTCTTGTGAAAGGTACATTGTTTCGAGAAAGGCATTTCAAGGAGGCACTGGGAAGAAATGACTGGTGAATGGGTAGCAGAATAGAAAGTGGGAAGAAGAAGCTGGGCATGGTGTTGCATGCTTGTACTTGCAGCATTCTGGGAGGAGGAGGATCACCATGTTCAAGGCCAACCTGAGCAATTTAGCAACTTAGTGAGACCCTTAAACCACAAAAGGAAAAAAGCACTGGGGACATCTATTCCCGGTACTGGGAACGGGGAGGAAAAACACTTTCTACTTTCAGGCTTTATTTTTGTTATCCATACGTGATTGCTCTGGACCCCATTGCACATGTTACAGCTTTTCAGAGAATGAATTTTGAAGTTCTCATTATGATTTGTTTTTACAGGACTGGGGATTGAATCCAGGGCTTTGCATACGCTAGGGAAGTGCTCTTCTACTGAGCTACACCCATGGTCCTTTTAAAATTTTATTTTGAGGCAAGGTACGTGTAGGCTAGAGTTCTCTAGAGGGGGATGTGTGTATGTCTGTGTGCATAAATTATGCACAGGGATTTACTGGAGTCTTTCAGGATCAGAGGTGGGGTAGTCCACAGTGGCCATCTACATGCTGGACAGCAGGAGGATCTAGTAGCTGCTCAGCCCAAGAAGCTGGACGCTGTAGAACAAGAGGGATCAAGAAGGTAGCACCAGTCCAAGTCTAAAGGCCTAGGAGCTCTCTGAGAGCTGCTGATGTGAGTCCACAATGAAAAACTGAAGAAACTGGACTATGACATCCAGTCCACAGCTGATGGCAATAAGAAAAGACAGACGGAGAGAGCGGAGCTTTCCAAACACAGGTGACCTCCTCCTTCTTTCCCTTTTATTCCATCTGCACTGCAAGCCTACTGGACGGTGCCAACCCCAACGGATAGGTCTTTTCCCCCTCGGTTTGCTGGCCTATGTACCAATCATCTCTGGAAACACCCACAGACATACCCAGAGGTGTGCTTTACCAATCTTCTGGGTGTTTCTTAATCTACACAAACTGCTAATCAGGATTAACAGTCACACAGGGCCCAGCTAAATTGCCCAGGCTGGCCTCAACTTGTGGTCCTCCCACCTCGGGTAGCTGAGTAGCTGGAATCACAAGTGTACACCACTACTCTTGGCTTCTTTGTGGTTTAATCTGTGGGCAACTTGAATTACACATTAGATAGCTTCTTTTTTATTACAGTCAGGTTTATTGGTATATAATTTATATATAATAAGATTCATACTTTTTAGGTATTCAGATCTATGAGTTTTTATAAAGCGGGAAAAATCCTATAGTCATCACCAGAATCAGGAGAGAATATGCCCCAAAAGTTCCCTCATGTCCTTCACTGTCAGTCTCCTCCTTTTATCCCCATCCCCTCTAACCCTAATCTCACTTCTGTTCCCAGAGCTCCATTACATACAAGTAGAATCATATAGAGTGGTTTTCCCAGGTCCATCTCCTTTTACTGAGTATAATGCCTTTGAGAGTCATCTATGTTATTACAAATTAGTACTTTCAATATTGTTTCTCCCCCCGCCCCACGTTCCTTCTCTGTCCTCCTCTGTATTTTCAGCCCGGGAATTCTACGAGCTAGGCAAGCACTCTACCACTGAGCTACACCTCCAGCCTTCAATTTTTCTTTACATGTAGCCTAAAGAAAAATTGAGTCGTGAACAGCTGAACAAACCAATACACCAAGACTAGTTTTCAAAGCTTTATCCAAGGACCATCTACATCAGAATCATCTTGGGTGTTTGTTAGCTTCTCAGATTCAGACCTAATAAGTTAGACTGTCTAAACTCTTCGGCAGTGTTTATTAACACATAACTCTCTCCCTGACTTTTATGCATGACTCAAGTCAAAGACCTTCAGGGATTCCAGGATGAACAAGAATAGCAGAGTTAGAATTGGGCATGGTAGCACACACTTGTAAACCCAGCTAGGGAGGCTAAAATAGGAGAATCTGAGTTCCAGGCCAGCCTGGACTACATAGTAAGACCCTGTCTCAAACAAAGAATATCAGAGTTTGGTCTTGACTTTGAATGAGGCTATGCCATTTACTAGATGTATTAAATTGAGCAAATTATTCCATTTCTCTGCATAAATTTTTTGTACTTGGAAATAGTTAATATATTCACCTGAATACCTATTATATGCTAGGTATAGGTCTAGAAACAAGGATTACTGCAGCAAATAAGACAAGGCCAGGCCTTCACAGAGCACAATATTTGTTAGAGCAAGATAGTAAGCAATTAATGTATGAGGTAATTTCAGATAGTAATAAACATTCTGTAAAAAATTAAGCAAGGTTTCAATATAGAAGGGACCTACATAAGGCACAGTCTAGGCTACTTGTAACAAAATGACTCCAAATACAATTTAAAAATGTATTTTGCACATCATTTATAACATATCAGGGTTGGAGACCACACACAGATGTCCTTGCCATCCTTACCTCTATGATGTTTCTTTTCTCTGCTCTTTAGGTGCTCCAGCTCCTAGCAACTCATCTGTATTCCAGCTAGGAGGAAGGAGGACAAAAGTTTGTGTGGAACGTGTGCCCATTTTAAAGTACACATGGCTTCTGTTCACATGCTGTTGATTAGAACCTTAGTCAGAGGCACACCTATCTTTGAGAGGGGCTGGGAAATGTAGTCTCTACCTCTGTGGCCATGTGTTCCACTAAAACTCCAGAGAAAGAGGGAAAAGGATATGGGGGGACTGCAGCAATCTCTCCCAGAGTGAGCATGGATGGGGCAGATGCCTCTTTGACTAGGCTAGTGAAAGAAGCCCTTCAGACTATGATAGTCAAAGGAGCCAGGTGGTAGAGCAAGGCAGAATTTCACCTCCTACTTGTGATCCTCAGCCTGCGTACTCTCGTGCAGCACGCACACAGATCACAGTGCCTGCACTGCCTTAGAGTGGGTGAAAAACAGGATAACTGGAAAGGCTCTCAGCCTAGAGAATCTGTGAAAGTGAAGGGGAACTTTCAGTCTCCTTTGACAAGACTTTGATTTTTTTCTTTCTTTTTTTTTTGGGGGGGGTGTTGTTCCATGTGAGAAATTGGAAGGACTGAAGATGTAGCTCAGTAGTAGAATGCTTGCCTAGCACGTGTGAGGCCCAGGGTTCAGTCTCCAGCATTGCAAAAAATGGAAGAAATATCTAGTAACTATTAAATGCAACATTGCACTTGATCTTAGCCAAGAGGCCGAGAAGCGGTATTAAATGCAACATTGATAGATGGCTTATTACACTCCAGAAGGAATTTCACACTGAATAGCACATGATTTGAAGAAAAGTATGTCTTATTAATATTTTATCTCTTGATCTGGTGACTGTTTACATGTGTACTTTTTTTTGTGTGTGTGTGTGCTAGGGATCAAACTCAGGGCCTTGTACTTGCAAGGCAAGCACTCTAGCCACTGAATCCCCAGCCCTACATGTATAAATTAACCCTATAGTAATTTTTTTTTTATTTTAAACCAAGAGCATGTATTGGTACATTCTACATACATTGGTCACATTCATTACATTTATTCTGTACCTATACATGGTGCATCTTGGTTCTCCCCCTCTCCCCCGCCCCTCCCCTCTCCTCCCTCCCCCATTTATATCAGGTTCATTCATTATTTTCCATATTTTCCCTTTCCCCTCTCTTTCCCCTGTTGCCTTTCTGCTTTTCCCCTTCTTTCTTTCTAGCACTCCTCTCCTCTGCACACCATCCTCCCTTTATATAATATCTATTACACCTCTTTGTCCTTATTTACAGTTATGGTCTCTTATATCAGAGAAACAATTCGATGTGTGCTCATGAGTGTCCGATTTAT